>BSBK01008894.1:50000-185455 GCA_027943335.1 Chamaecyparis obtusa | reverse complement strand
TATATATATATATGTGTGTGTGTGTGTGTGTGTGTGTGTGTGTGTGTGTGTGTAGTATTGTGTAGTGTCTACTTTATACTGCTTCCTCTAATGCTATTGAAACTTTTGATGATGGAACTAGAGGACAAGAAAATATTTTTTCTAAGATTTTTGATAGTAATGTGTCTTTGAAGAATTTCTACAACTCAAAATAATCTTATGAGACAGTGAATTTGTTACACAAATTTGTAGAACTTATAACAACCTTCTCAATTCTCAAGTATATGCCATCACCATCCACATTTCATGTATATATCTTTTATTTCTAATATTTCTTCTAATTTTACTTTACTAATATTATTTAGCTTTATATATTTTGCTTATGGGACAAAGTATTTATACCAATAAATTCATGCTTGTCTATTAAAAATAAAAATACTATTAATAATTTAATTATGAATTTTCTACATGTAAGCGAGAGAAAAATAAGTAGTATTTAAATGAGAATAACATAAATTATTTGGTTATCTATATGTACAATGTAAGTTTTTTTTAATAGTTGAACACTAACTTGCATTAGTAATAATAAAATTATGATTACTACTATTTCAACTTTATTTACATTATTTTCATAATTAAAATTGCTATGGTATATTTAATTTATGACAATTTTCTAGAAATTTGCATCATTTATATTCATTTTGTTGATTTTGGTAATAATAACTAATCTTATCATTATTTTATTTTTGTTTTGATTGGTTGGCAAGGTTATATTTTTTAGGTCCACTCATGTGTGTGCAATCATTCATTAAGGGACAAACATATCTATCATAAGGCTTACAATCTCATACATCATGCACTAGTGGCCAACATTGCTAATATGTGTGTATGAACATACACTTGTGAGACTCTCATAACACCATCCACTCATATAGTAATCAGATAACTTTCTTTTGATGGACGATTTACATCTACAAAGTCATTTTAGCTACCTAATATAGGAGCACAAGCCTTAGGTTGCACCTCTTTGTCTAAAATGCAAGGATTCAGGGATACCCAAGACATACACGTGTGAAATTGTCATCACACCATGCACTCATGCAGTAATTAGATAAATGTTTAACTTGGACTAGAGGGAGACTAGACCTTGTGACCTGATGACTACCACACGAAGCAAGCTCTAGCCAAATGAGCTAGGCCCGCAATCCTAATTCTTTGGCAATCTTATTAAAACTAATTATCACCTTTATTTTTATTTTTTGATGGAGGTTTTACATCCACAACGTCATTTCAGCTATCCAATACAACAACATGAGCCTTAGGCTGCACTTCTTCAATTATGAACCAAGGACTCAAGAATATCAATTCTGCCAAATTTGCCCAGTACATGACCCCAATCTCATCTATTATTTGAAAGTTGAAACATTTCACTCAAAAGAACTTAATCCTTGATAGACTCATTAAGAAAACCCTTCAATTTGACTAATAAACTAAGAACATTTTTTCCATAGTAGCTACTCTATAATTGTTATTGCATGAACACTGTAATCTCTTCTCTAACCTGTCTTTTATTAACAGTCATCCTACTGCATAATTTTAATAAATTATTGAAAGTGTATCTACGTAGACTGACAAAATCAATGCTTTCCAGTTGAAAAGTGACAATTAAATATATTCAAGTTGCAATAAGTATTCCAGTCAGACCAAGCTACAAATATACCTTTCCCAGTCGCATTAGAAAATTGAGATACGTGTATCTGTCGAGACATTCTCTTGTGTACACCTCTCCCGGTGCAATATAATATCTTTCCATATAAATGTCGTAATATTCCCAAAGGCTGTCAATTATTTTAAAGCAATATACCAAGTTATTCCTTGTGAGATAAACCCAAACCTTTTAAGATTTAAAAATGTGAATATTCTCTAAGAAGCATAATTGAGCATAGATGGCAGACGTTATTGTTTGTATGCGGCCCATTTGGATTTTAGTTAATCAAATTCTTGAATTCCAGCCTGAAATTCCTTCAGTTGCTTCCAACCTAAGTTTCTCTTTATGCACAGTTGAAAACATTTTCTTGTCCCTTGCTCAAGTTATTCCTTTCAGCTAGTTGACGCTCACCAATCTTTTCATAGTCAATATCCTTCCCACAGTATAACTCAAGTCGATGTATATTTCATTTGGGTGGGATGTTCTTTTGCTTTTCTCCATGGAATTTGTTCTTTGAAAGGACAATGTGTTTGAAAGGATAAGGATGGAACTATTGTATCTTGAATGAGACAGCTGGGTGTCAACGCCTGGTTTTTTGTTTTTAGTTTTATATACATTTATGGTGAATAAACTTGAATCGTTTTGGCTCTTTTGTCCACCAGCTGTGTCGTATGGATAGTGCAGAATGTTCTGCTATATTCGGCTAAAAGTGAAAGAGAAGCCAATCTGAGGGCCCAAAATACACTAGAATACACTTACATAGTATCGTACCCAACAACTCGTATTTGTAATGGTGAAAAATTTAAACCTTATTTATTTATTTATGTATGTAGGTATGTATGGTGTTTTTTTAGAATTGCATTGATGCTTTATGGAGAAAAAGTTCATAAATAATTTAACTATTATATGATTATTTTAGAATCATGAAATTTCTACAGTTGATCATAATTAGTAATTTGTTCATATTTTTTGCACTTGATTGTATATATTTTATTGTTGTCTATTGATTGGATCAAATTTTATGATCCATCATTACAATAAAAGATCAAGAATGAGAGTTAGATAAGAACAAAGTGAGGATATTAGCAGATCAAGAAGACTAAATAGATTCTTATTTTCATCTTTCTCTATGCATTGATTCTTATTTTGTAGATAGTTCATTTTTAATTTCTTATTTTGAAACAAACCAAAGAAACAATAAATACTTTATCTCGATTGAAACTAGTTGAAATCCAAACAGCCTTTGAAATTTTAACTTATTCTTTCTTTGATACTTTGCTTGTTCTTAGTCAAGCTTCCATGATCTTTTGTCTAAGTTTTAGACTTTCATCATGATTTGATGTGTTTACCAATTTTCTGTTAATTCATTCCTATGAATTTAGAAATTTCCCTTCATCAACACGTGTTTGTTGTAGAAAACATGTTTTATTAATTGTAAGATCTTTAATTTAGTTTGATTTTTGTCCGTCTCTTTTTTTTCTGTCTTTTAATAGTGTATGAAAGGGGTTGAGTTTAACTTCTTTAGCAAAACTCACCTTCTATTCATAACACCCATATTCAAAGATATTGCAATAGTTACCATTTCTATGACATTACTCTTTAATATGTTTGATTTTTTTCATAGTTTTTTCATATGTTCTCTTGTTTTCATGGGACTTGGTGTTATTACTAATATTTGATTACTGAGATTGATGAAGGGTGCTCCCCTTAATACCACAAACACATAATAGAAACAGAGAAATAACAACAATATGCAAGAACAAAAAATTGGCTTCTTATTATCTCCACAAATGTGGAATTACAATCTTTTAGAATTACAATATGCAAAGCCACATGGGCATTCTCTTACAATATTATGTAGGACAAAGCCTCGAATTATTACCCAGATCTACCACCTAAAACTGTCCCGAACTACTTAAGACAACACTACAGACCTTTCTTATATAGGCAATTTCCACCGCCCGAGAAGGTTCCAAAAATTTAGCCCTATAGGCCGACTAAACATAGAATTATTTATTTTTCACAATTATTACAATAGGGTCGGCTCAAAAGAAATACAAAAAATGATTTTAGATAACCCAACTTCTGGAGGCCATAACTTTTTAATCGTAACTCTATTTTTCTATTGTAACCACTTTTCAGAAATGCCATAACGAGATCTATAGCACCTAACACGCGCTAGCACCAGTCAGCTAAGGGTCGATTGCGATCTGGAGCCTCTAAGGTCTTCAAAATTGACCTGAAAGATTTCATACCCAAAAACTTCAATAACTTCACCAATACTGATGATGTGGCAATGAAACTCAACTGGTAGGCTGAAATGACTAGGATGAACCTCCAACTATGAAATCAAAACATTCTGAGATCATATGACCAACTTACTAAAAATAGTAAGTTTCCATAAATAGCAGCTCCGCACAAGATAGCCCTTATTGAAAACAAAACCAAAAATATTTTTGGGTGATGCAAGATTACTCTTAAACCCAAGATGCTCCTGCATCAAAGATGGGGGGTTGAGTCAATAATCAGACAATTATTCAACTTTTTAACCTCTTAAACTTTACAACAACATTCACAAGATTAACTTAGTAGAAGAAAATGAAAATCGTAACCATAAGCACATCCACATAACAATGAAACATTTGACATAGAGATTTATCTCATAAAAACTCAAATCGGAAGAAAACCACGGTGGGAATTAGTACCCACTAAATGTTGTACTCTTTTGAAGTATGCCCTATGAGAAGCTTAACGTTGTAAGGAGTTTACAACACTATTAGGGACTACTTGATTAATGGATTTACCTTAGGCTTGTTAGGACCTTTAACATGTTAGGAGTAGCCTTGTTAGAGGACTTTAGACACAAGCTAATGTTTCACCCTGTTAGAGATTTATAATATGGACCTGCTAGGATCCACTCGGTTAAGGGGTTTTGACTGTTACAACTATTAGGGAACAACATAAAGAATGATATGTAGAATAGAACTACATTTTCTTGATTATATACACTGAAGAAAACAATATCTTATCAACATACTTAACTCTTTCCTGGCTCAATCACAACTCTCGCTTTACAACCACACTTGTCCAACACATGATCAACACTCTTAACTTTCAACTTCATCCATTATACATTAAAATTTAAGTCCACCACCATAACCAAACCTTAAATTTGAAATAGATTGAATTTCATATATCTTGCTCAGATCCAACACACCACAAAATAAAGTTATGTGTACAAAATAATTTTCCAAGACTGCGTTGGCCAATACAATGATTTAAATAGAATTTTTTGTCAAGGGGTCAAACTTGTTTTGACCAAGCACATGCTTCCTTTAGAGTCTTCTCCACATACTAGAGCATCGAACAATGTGATGCCAGATCATCACCTCTAATCATAAAGACATGTCATGAGATCATGACTGACTCAACCAATTTCACTACAACCTCAACACCAATCACCAATCAAAGATTTATCAACTATTGTTCAAGAACACAAATAATTTAACCTATTAAAAACTCTATCTCTTATCACTGATCACCTATCCTTCACACTAGTTACTCAAATTAGTTGTGGTCACAACCATAGCTTCTACAAATTGTCAACAAACTTCTCATATAACCGCGCCACTTAACTCATCATAGATTTGACAAAGTAATCAAATCACCTATCATGTGTCATTAACTATTCTAGCAGTTGCACTATTAACCCACATTTAATCATAACTTGCTTAAATCAGTATACAAAAATAGTAGAGGTCATGCATTTAACATTCAGAAATATTCCAAAGTCTCTCATAAGGATCGCTACTACTGAAACTCATCAGAACACCTTGATCATCATATGTATACTTAGAAACATACTAGGAATACTAGGTCAATACTTGACATCAATGACAACCCAATAAAGGATCATCATACAATCAAATCTATATCATGACAACACCAAAAATCACTTACCATCACTACATTAGTTATTCCAACAATCTCTTGCTTTTGCATTGATGGAAACACTCTCTTCCTCTATCCAACATGATATATTATACACAAACCTTCTCAACATCAACAACACTAAGAACAAAAAGATGTTCCTACTTATGTCTTTCACCTGTTGTACAATTAATCCCCATTTCAATGAATTTCTCTCATCTCCACTTCCTTTTTGCAACTCTCAACATTTTATCCCTTTGTTCACTGTACAATTTCCTTTTTACCATGCACACATTATTACCCTTTGACAATAATACCAAAGGCACCAAACACACCTGATATCTACTCTATTGTACCTGACTAATTAGAACACATTACTACATAGACTTCTCCCCCTAAGGAGTAGCCTAACAACATCAATTCAAATATAAAGATATTTACTAGATACACTTAGATTGATGTAACTGCATTTTCTTTTAATTCAAATTGGATAGGGGAATGACCCCCAACCTACTCTTAGATACTCAAATGTATCTAAGTAGGTAATGGTTTAGTAAAAATATCAGCAACCTTCTCCTTAGTCAAGGCACATACTCCAACCTCAGTTCCTTTTCTTGTACCTACTCTCTAAGAAAATGATATTTGATAGCTATATGCTTAGTCTTAGAGTGCATCACTAGATTCTTTTAAATTTTAATGGCACTTGTATTGCCACAATAGATAACCACCAGTTTAGTTACCTTCTCTTCAATTCTTTTCAGAATCTAATTTATTCATAGTACCTCTATACAATTAATTGCAATAGCCACATACTCAGTTTCAACTATTGATTGAGATATAAATTTCTTCTTCTTTCTTGTCCAAGATACAAACCTATCTCCAAGAAAGAATGCACCTCCACATCTTCTGGGTAAAAGTACAAACCTATGTCACACTTTTATAAAGGAAGAGGTCGACAACATGCAAATTTTTCAACTTTAACGACATAAAAGTGGCATTTGTGTTTAGAATTTGAAGATGATGTAAACTAGTGAAATGTGTAAAATTTGATGAGTTTTATGTCTATAATTTTTTTTAAAAAAATTGAACAAAAATTCACATTATTTTTTAATTTTTGAAGTCCATTTTTTAATTGATGAAATATGTTGAAAATCTAAGGTCTAGTTCCCACCAAAAAACTATATGCAAATAATCTTTTTTTCCTGTGATTGCAAAATATGTCTTAGATGACATATATACCTAGTGCATTTAAAAAGAAAGCTTGGTTTTTGGTATATATTTTGTCTGTTATAACTATCCAAAGTCGGCATTACCAGAAATCAATAGTTTTTTGTTCCCACCAAATTTTTCCTATCAAATCTACAACATTAAAAAAAAAATTATATATTCTTGAAGAGGACTCTCTCCTCTAGCGTTAAATATAAGTTTTAAATTTTTCTAACATGATTTGCTATTTTTTTTTCCAAATGAGTGTGTTCTTAAATGTTAAAATACCTACTTGAAGTATTTTCAACTTATAATATATTATATGAAATCAAAACATAATAAATATTATATGACCATAATCTTGACTCCGAGCTCTACAAAACAGTATTTTGATATTTTACCGAAAGTTAAATTTTTACAGAGAATTTAGATCTAGAAGTGAGAACTTCTAAGACTCACCTTTCTTGCTTATTTGACTGCCACATGACATGCCACTTAGGTAGGTTCAACTAAAATAGGTTCAGATGGAACTAGTTCAGCCGAAACTAAGGGCGACCAAACACAGTCCCATAGATGACCATGCCCCTCAAATCTCATATTTTTTAAAACTATTTTTTGAATTAAAATAATTGCCAAATTTATAAAATCCGGAAAGGAATAAATGATTTTTTAAATAAAATCATTTATTATAGAATTTTAATGGTTTTTTTGCAAATTTATTAATTCTTTTTTTGTTTTTAATTAAACCATTGTTCAATAAGTACTTGAATTATGAACTTATTAAGATTATTTTATATTTTTGGGGGGAAAGAATTATTTTTCAAATTTAAAAAATTGACAAATTGATAAAATCCATCAGGAATAAATGATTTTTAAAATAAAATCATTTTTATAGATTTTTAATGGTTTTTTGCAAATTTATTAATTACTTTATTTTTTTTGTATTTTTAATTAAAGCACTGTTCAATTAGTACTTGAATTGAAGCTAAAGTAGTACTTGAATTATATAGTTTTGTGTTTGCAAGTGAAGTGAAGCTCTCAATTTGAATAGTTTTTGCAATGGGCAATAAAAGGAATAGATCAAAAAAATATGATCGAATAAGGGATGCAAAAATGAAAGGTCATACAAAACGTAATCAAGATCAACCTATTGAAGTTCAGGAAGAACCTATTGATATTCAAGAAGAAGCAATTCAAGTAGGGGAACAAATTGGTAGTTCTGAAGGTGGAAATATATTTTTTGGCATGGGAAATTTGATGGAGATGAATGAGGATTCAATTTTTAGTCAAATTTCATCTGATCAAATGATATTTGAAGGCACAATTAAAACACGTTGTAAAAAACTTTGGTATGAATATTTTAAAAATAAAAGTATGGTTGGAAGAGCTCAATTATTTTCTAGGTTATTCAGGAAAAAAGAAATGACTCTTTTTTTGGAGTTGTTGGGTGTCAATAACAAGAAAAACTCAGGAGATGGTGTAAATCGAACAATAGTTGAAAATTTGCAAGATGCATTGAACGACATTAACAACTCAAGTTGAGGAGCTGATATAAGTGTTGCACATAGAGCATTGATGACTACTTTATCTAGTAGGAGGTTAACACAGAGAAAATAAGTACATGCAATTTATGATTTATTGAATGTATCTAAAAAAATTGTTCAAAAATATATCAGGAAGAGAAATATGTTAGATGAAAATATTGAAAAGAATTGGGTAAATATTTGTAGACTTCCTTGAAAAGACAAAATTTTTGAAGATGCAAAAAAATTGGTCATTGAATATTGGACCGGTCACTCTTGTGTTTCTTCTAATAGAAGAGATACAATAAAGATGAAAGATGAAGAAACTGGTGTGAAAACTGCACATCCAAAACATTTTATAGATACAACACAAAGTGAATTGTTTGAAGCATTCAAGCAAGAATTTTCAGATGTGAAAATATGTCAAAGAATGTTTGAGAGGTTGCATCCTTTCTTTGTACACATAAATAAGGTTCGTGAAACTTGTTGTTGAAATCATGTTGAGTTCCATCTATAATTGCAATCATATAAAAAAGTTATGGCAATTCTTGATTCAAATATGGTCATCCATGGAAGTACGACATAGTTTGTGAAGTCTATTTTATGTGACAAATTAGAAGATTCAGATGAGTTCAAAGTACAATGCATAAAGAATGCATGCAATGATTATGGACATTTTCTTAAATTTCAATTGCAAATTGAGAATATTAATGTTTCAACACCATTTTTGTGGAAAATATTTGAATATAAGACATATCAAACAAAGACCGGAGATGAATCTAAAAAAATTGTATTGAAAGAGAGTGAATTTCCCTACCTTGAGTTTATGACTAGATTTTCTACTCTTATTTATCCACATATCCAACATTGTCATGGTGCACGATGACAAGCTAAATAGTTTTGTGATTCTGAAAATTATTTTCCACCTGGTTGTATTGTTTCAATTGTAGATTTCTCTGAGAACTATACATTTTCCCCTCAAATGGAGCTTCAAGCTCAATATTATCATTCTGAGCAAGTTGCAATATTTCTGCAAGTGATCTATAGACATGCACAATTTGATTTGGATGAGGTAGAAATTACCGATCCAAATGAATGCATTATCATCAATGAGGTTCATTTCTATATCAAAGATCATAACGTTCATGATAGGAGCTATGTGGCTCATTGTTTTGCAATGTATTTTGAAGATATTACAAATCGCGGGATAAAAGCTTCACAACACTAGATTTGGTATGATGGTTGTGCAGGTAAGTGTATCTACTTCAATTAATTTTTATTATCATTTAATTACTTGTTAAATTATTAAATAATTATAATTTATGTATATGTATGCATGTACAACTTAATTTTGTAGGACAATTTAAATCTGCAAAAGCCTTTAACTGGCTAGCCATGCAACATGCTAGATGCAATGTTAAGTTTCTATAGAACTTCTTTGAAAGTGGACATGGAAAAGGAGAGCATGATGGAGCAGGAGCATGTGTGAAGCCTGCACTTCACCAACATGAACTCGCAAGTACAAATGGTGTTCAGTAGTTAAATATTATATATATAGAAAAATTTCAAATAATATAACTTTAGCTTAGGTCCATTTGCTTTAAACTGATAGCTCAAAAATGTACAGGTAACATGATAGATAATTCAAATAAATTTTTTGAATGGTGTCAAAGTCATTTTTCTCCTCAGGACACAAAATACAAAAAACATTATTTTTGGGAAGTGAAAGGTAATTTATGTTTTTTTGTAAAATTTTAAATTAAAATTTGATTTTGTGTTCATCTATCTTATCATAATTGTTGATCTAAAAATGTGCAACTTTCATTTCATATTTGTAACATGTATAGACTGATCTAATCCTTACAATTGTCAAAGAATTGTTGGTATCAGAAGTTTACATCAGTTGATCACTACAGGAAAACACAAGCCTCTTTTGATTCAAGTAAGAGACAAATCATGTTTTTGTGCTTACTACGTTGAGGACAATCCAATAAGTCAATGTGAGAATATTGGAAATGGATATGTTTCACAATGGGATATGGAGTTAATCAGAATGCCTCCTTATGGAGATGATGACATTGACATAAACATTCATGATCCTATATATTCAGCTGATTATGAGCATGTTTCTGATTTAGTTGTTACATGTGCATGCACATACATGTTCTTTTATTTAATTTTAATTTATCATGCAAGTGATGTTTAATTTTAATAGAATCCATTTGTATAGGTGATATTTTTGTTGTAGTTGTGGATCCTAACAATGCATAAAGTGTAGATTATTATCTACTAAGATGCATGAAAGAAAAATACAAGTTGCCAGAAGAAAGTGTAGATGATGATGGACATATATATCCAACTAGAGTTCAGTTGTTATTGAAGGAACCTATTATCAAAAAATAAAGATCAAGAAAAATGGTGTTCAATTTATTAAATACATGTGTGGCCAAAAAATTCTACATTACAGTCACTTGGTTATAGGAACAAAGTTGCAATTTGAGACATTGCAAAAAAGAGGATGTGGCAATCAAAAGTGGGGGTTGTCTATTGAAGAACATGAATTTTTTTTGGAGATAATAAAAGATAGAGAGGATCCAGACTATATGTATCAGGAGCTTTAGGATAAACTTCTTTTTGTAGCTCTCATACTTTCATATTTGAACTCTATTGTTTGAATTCTTATTTAATGCATTGGATAATGGATATATGCTTTTATGTATGTTGAAAAGAATGTATGTTTTGATATATATATATATATATATACATATATATATACATATATATATATATATATATATATATATATATATATATGTATATATATATATATATATATATATATATATATATATATATATATATATATATATATATATATATATGTATATATATATATATATATATATATATGTATATATATGTATATGTATATATATGTATATATATGTAATTATGCATGCTTGGTAATTGTTAGTTAGGTACTTAATTAATTGTCTTTTACTTACATGACATTAATTAGATTACTTAATCATATTTTAAAGTTTGTACATGTGTATATACTTTGAGGGTTCAATAGTTTTAATATATATTTTATGTGCATATGTTGTGATTTATTACCTCCCCTTAAGACATTAGTTAGTTACTTATTTAATTGTTTTTTACTTACATGACATTAGTTAGATTACTTAATTGTATTTTAATGTTTGTACATCATGTGTATATACTTTGAGGGTTCAATAGTTTTAATATATATTTTATGTGCATATGGTGTGATGGATTACCTCCCCTTAAGACCTCCCCTTAAGACATTAGTTAGCTACTTATTTAATTGGTTTTTACTTACATGACATTAGTTAGATTACTTAATTGTATTTTAGCATTTGTACATGTGTATATACTTTGAGGGCTCAATAGTTTTAATATATATTTTATGTGCATATGTTGTGATGCATTACCTCCACTTAAGACATTAGTTAGTTACTTATTTAATTATTTTTTACTTACATGACATTAGTTAGATTACTTAATTGTATTTTAAAGTTTGTACATGTGTATATACAAATTAGTTTACATGAATGAAAAATATTCATAACATTAGTACATGGCATAACATAATGTATACATAACATGTATAAAAATAAGTCTCAAATATAAATAACACATGAACATATAATATGTAATGTAGTGTCTAAAATATGTAATGTAATGTCTAAAATATGTAATGTATAAAATATGAAATAGCACATGACCATATAACATGTACATATATGAAATGACTAAAATAGACATGTATATATGAAATGTCTAAAATATGAAATAACATGAACATATATGTTTGAAATAACATGTATATATGAAATATCACATGAAATATCTAAAATAACATGGTCTCTCAAATAGGGCCATGTCCTAATCTGTGACCTGATGGTAGTGCACCTCCTCTTGATCTTTGTGTACAATAAAAGAAATATACAGTGGTTGACCCCACAATAGTGGGTTACACTTTTTTAGACATGCTAATTTTTGCTGAAATAACATAATTTTAATAAAATATGATTATTTAAGACTTTAGAGGTTCCATTTGAGGGAATTAATTACATATGGTTAGCTCAAAGCCTCTTACATAAGAAAACCATTGATATAACATCTATACTCCTCATTCATACCTACAATGGAGTCTCCTTCGAACTTATTAAAATGCTGACAAAAAATTACTTTAACTTTGTCTTTTGGGAGATCAAATGAATCCATTTGACAAACCTATCTATGTAGTAAGGTAATACTAAGAAAAATATTTCAAATTATTATAATGTTAATATATATTAAGTTTATTATGACTTTGTATTTTTAGTTTTAGTAAACGTAGATATTTCATCATATGTCTACCTCTATGTTTGATGCTTATAGTAAATGAGAGAAAAAAAATATTGTAAAAAATATCTATGCCCTAGGTATTTAATTTCTCTTTCTATAAAAAAATAAAAAATGAAATTTGACAAATACACAAGTTATAAGCTATGTAGTCAAGGTATGTCAAAATTATGGTTTAGCCAACTTAAAATGTTAGTAAAATATGAAATAATTATGATAATATCATCAAAAAAATTGAATTCCCTCTATATGGATGTTATAAAAGTAATTTTGAAAGAATCACATTGATATCTATTTTGGAAAAAAAGTTATGCTCTATAAAAACAATGTAACTCTTTGAAAATGACGTTTTTAGAAACATACTAGTTTTCATGGGAGAAAGAAAAAATCATTCAAATAAATTCAAAAATAAAAATAAAAAATATATTTAGAACCTAGACAGAAAATCTTAAAAGACTCTAATTTACTTCATCTTTTAATTTCAAACAGTTTAACAACAATATGCATCTGAATCTGATTCTTTTTTAAATGTAGAGTTCAGTGTCCATTCAGGCAAAAACGTCTAACTCACTATTTTGGGTTCACCCATGTGTCATGCATACATACATGTATAATAAATTTTAAATAATTATGATCATAGAAAAATTATTTTTGAACAAACATGTCAATGTGCCTGTGTGTCATGATGTAGAGGATCGTGTGGACTGTAAATCTCCATATGGTGAAATCTCATCGAGAACAACCTGGACTACACATATATATAATATATATTTAACAAAATTAAAATTAAAATTATTTATATACTCAAATAGAAATATATTTATAAGTTTTTTAAATAAAATAAAAAATTTAATTTAAATATATACCATAACAACCTCTAATGCTCTCCTGACACTACTCAAATATGAGTCATGTAATGACACCTATGCAGGATCAATCTGGTCATATGTAAGAAATGCAGTAAAAATTTGATGAGTTGCATGTGATGAAGTGGCCCAAGTGACCTGGGGAGGTGCATCCTCATCAACTGTAGTCTACTGAAGAGCTGGAGGTGGTGCAGTCTGTTGAGGAGTTGTAGGTGGTGGTGTAGTCTGCTGATGAGTTGTAGGTGGTGCAGTCTTCTGAGGAGTTGTAGGTGGTGCATTAATATCCTCACATATATGTGCACCATGATAACTTGATCCAATAGATCTAGTAAGAATGGAAGTGATAAACAATGGAACCTCCCTGAGTGTAACCCCATCGATTATCTATAAATCCTGATATGCAAAAAGTAGATCACTTGATCATAATGCACCCATATGATGCAATTGGTCCACATCTGATAAATTTGTAACCTCTAGGGGAGATGATATGTCTATTATATCATATGGATCACCACTAGAGGATGCATCCTGTGTAGGTGGAGGAATGTTGGAACAAGAATGCAACATGTATCTCCCCAAATGATCAGACAACATCTCTTGAACCTATTTGGTGATACTCATAATACTATAATATACCTCCCGCATCATCATGTCATCTGGCACACTCTCTCCTACAACTACCATTTCCAAACCTTTTGGTATGACCAAAAGGTTTAACCCACCCTTTCCCATTTATTAGCGGGCACATGGGCATCAGGCACTCTGAATCTATTAGATAATCTCCCCCTCCCCTACCTAACATGAACCACACAATGTGTATAATCAACATCATACTACAAAAGAAATTTTGTAAATAATTGTTTGCAGGAAATATAGTGGAATCTCATCCTTTTGGGGCCACCAATGATGATCATCCAATCATCGAGGATATATAAATGGTATGACAAGTTCATCCTCACATCTCATAGTTATGTACCCTCTCACCTTAGCCATGTCTCGGTAATGGGGAAACATGGTATTCACCATAGCAGTGGAAACATATGTATCAATCTGCCCATACTTCCTATGGAATCTAGAAACATATATGGAATTTGCTCTTTGAAAGGATAATGCTTTTGAAAGGATAAGGATGGAACTATTGTATCTTGAATGAGATAGCTAGGTTTCAATGCCTAGTTTTAGGTTTTTAGTTTTATATACATTTATGGTGAATAAACTTGCATCGGTTTGACTCTTTTATCCACTAGTTGTGTCATATGGATAGTGTAGAATGTTCTTCTATATTTGGCTAAAAGTGAAAGAGGAGCCAATCTGAGGGCTGAAAATACAATAGAATACACTTACATAGTATCGTACCCAATAACTCATATTTGTAATGGTGAAAAATTTAAACCTTATTTATTTATTTATGGTGTTTTTTTAGAATTGCATTGATGCATGTAAATTGGTATGCTTTATAGAGAAAAAGTTCATAAATAATTTAATTATTATATGATTATATTTTATGATAATTAGTAATTCCTTCATAATTTTTGCATTTGATTGTGTAGATTTTATAGTTATCTATTGTTTGGATCAAATTTTATGACCCATCATCGCAATAAAAGATCAAGAATGAGAGTTAGATAAAAAAAGTGAGGATATCAGTAGATCAAGATGACTAAATAGATTCTTATTTTCATCTGTCTCTACTCATTGATTCTTATTTTGTAGATTATTCATTTTTTATTTCTTATTTCATATTTTGAAACAAGCCAAAGAAACAATAAATACTTTATTTGGACTCGAATTGGTTGAAATCCAGTCAGCCTTTCAAATTTTAACTTATTCTTTCTTTGATACTTTGTTTGTTCTTAGTCAAGCTTCTGCAATCTTTTGTCTAATTTTTAGACTTTGATCATGAATTGATGTGTTTACCCAATTTCTATTAATTCATTCCTATGAAGTTAGAAATTTCCCTTCATAATACTTGTTCTTTGTAGCAAACATGTTTTATTAATTGTAAGATCTTTAATTTAAATTGTTTTTTGTCTGTAACTTTTTTTTTCTGTCTTTTAATAGTGTATGAAAGGGATTAAGATTAATTTCTTTATCAAAACTCACCTTCTATTCATAACAACCATATTCAAAGATATTGCAATAGTTACCATTTCAATCACATTACTCTTTGAGATGTTTGATTTTTTTCATAGTTTTTTCACATGTTCTCTTGTTTTCATGGCACTTGGTGATTTTTTACATGACTACTATTCTCATCAAATTAGTCACAATAATTAGCAACCAATCCATTTACAATGTATATGTTCAATTAAATCTCTACAATCAACATAATCCATATGCAACGAACCCTAAAACTTCCACAAAAATAGTCATATTGTCATAGTCCTTTTTTTTATCACAAATCTATATAGTTGTAATATATTCACGATAGCCCATGAAATATGAGCTTGTGGGAGAGAACATGCATAAAGATGAAATTTTGAGTGTTTTAGAAAAACATCACTATGATATAAATGTAATCACATAAAGTTGGTCAAGATCAAAGCAAGTGAGAAACTAAGGAAAAATCAAGGCATTAATTACAATCAAATCAAAATACAATAATAATTGAAAATAAAAAGCCAAATAAATTAATTAAATCAAGATAAATAAATTAATTATGCAATTAATCTAATTAATTGTATAGTTCGATAAAAAATCAAATCAACCCATTTAATGGGTACATGTGACTAAACAAATCAATTAAATTCAATTAATTAATTCATATTTTTCCCCATCCACCACATGGAAGGAAATTACCTCAACCAATAGGAATCAAGGATTGGCCTCACAAGGATAAAACTAAAATCAAGTCTCAGTCACTCATAAGGTGCGAGCATCTTGACCACTCATTTTGTCTTATTGTCCTAAGATTTGAGGACAAACCTTTTAAATTGTCCCCATATTTGAAACCATGGACTAAACCTTAACATAACCATGATCAAATTAACTCCACCCCCTATGCTTGCAAAAATCTATAAAAGAAAAGCTAAAATCAAGAAAATGGATCCACATATCTGAGAATTGCATCCAAGTTATTGAGAATTTAAGCTAGAAAGACATTTATAGGCATAATTAAGAATAGCTTCATCGAAATAGGCTTAAATTGTGTAATCTTTATCAATTTTCTCATCTTAGGACTATCACTAATGGAAGATTCCCGAGAGCTTTGCATTAGCATTCTTAAGTAGAGATCCATAGAGTTCTTATTGACTTTATTTTCATTAAATAGCTCATTAGTTGTGGTAATTTAGTTTATTTTGTTCAATTATTTTCAAACTAACCTTATGAAGGTACTCTCCTAGTACACAAAATGACACCCACCGTGGGGCCATAGGCATCATTTATCAAAATTTTAGAGAATTTGATAGAATTTCAAGATTTTATGCTTGATATCTCCATTTTATAGGTGAAGTAGTACATTTGAGCAAAGAAACGATGCATCTGAGGTCTGAAATAGCATGTTTGAAAATAATTTCGGTGCATTTACATAGAAAATAGCATATTTGATACTTTCTATATTCTATCTATCATTCTTTCAGCATGTTGCCCTAGCTCCATAGCGCATTCAATAATTCCTCCAGTGCTTTTAACATTTTCTTTATGTGCATTTAATTCTTAAACGTGTTTAATTTTTGTAATAGCGAGTTTGATTTTTCTTGTAGTGCATTTAAGGTGTTATAAATTACATTTAATCATTTATGCAACACGTTTGACTATTTTTCAAATTTTCTAAATCTAATAGTCAAAAAAATTTCTCTGTGATTTTCTGATGGCAGGGCATAAAAGAGTCCAAAAACCAGAGACTTGAAATAATAAAGAAGATAAAGCCATTGCGAAAAGGCTAAAAAAAGAGAACATATCCCATATCAACAACTTCTTGAAGGATTCCAAGTAGGAAGGTAAGGATTTTGAATGATACTTACAAATAATTGAATCATACAGATCAAAATTCATCTCCTTAAATTGGATTTTCACCTTGATGATTTTTGTTTAAATTGGAAAAAGAGGCTTAGAATTCCATTTTACTTGAATTTCCTCAAATTTGTTGGTTGTGTTGAACTAACAATTTCAAAGGGAATGCAAAGGAGATAGAACAATCTCCACTAGGTGAGTGAATTATTTAAAATCAAATAAAAAATGCCTCTAGCCTTTGCTAGCTTCAAAAAATGGTAAACCATTCATTTGTTTGAAATTTTTGTTTAAATTGTGGAATTTTCACTTTTAATCTAGTAATTAAAAAGCCTATTATTTTTTGGTGAATTTAGTAGTAGGCCTATGCTCTTCACTTTTCAAGTGAATCAAAATGCCAAACCTACTAGATTTCTTAACTAAAAGAAATGCTAACCTGAATAAACAAGCACTAAATTTAAAACCTATTATTTGTGGAGAAGAGCATAAATACTTAATTCTCATTAGATTAGAAGGATTTGGAAATTAAACATTCTTAATTGTTCTTGGAAGTAAGGAATAGTAGTGATATTATCTTCACCTTTTGGTGATTCAAACTCTCAAACCTATCTTTTTATTTTATTTATTTTCTTTCAAATGAACATGCTATAACTTGGGTGGGCTCGCCTCTTGAGAATTTCCTTTAATGACGGTGGTGAGAGGGACAACCCAAAGTGGGATACAATTTCCTTTTCTTTAATAATCTGACCCACTACAAAATAAAACACATTCATCCTTAATAGGGTGAGTGACAAAATGATATCAAGAATCAAACTTCTTGGAGTAGTCCTTTGGGATTGTGCAAAACTTTTATATACCGATGGTGGGAAGCCCCTAATTGTTGTGGGATGAAACTTGACATTCCTTTGAATGGAATAATTACTATTACCTTGTTAACTTATAAATCCTACCTATTGGATCCATGTTTACGAACCGATTTGACTATAGGTAGATTACTTGAAGTTACTTTTTGTGGAAAAACCCGTGATAATGTTCAATACAATTCAAAAAATTTGTGTTTAGAGGGTTAAAAAGAAAAGTGTACTTGTGATTGATGTGTTTGAAGATATATATAACAAGGAAGAAACATCCATTGAAAATCATCCTATATTTTTACAAAATCTTCTCAAAATAACAATCACCAAATAAGGGAAACTACATTTGAATCAAACCTTTGTTGATGCCAATTTTTACAAGATCGTATAAATTGAAAATATTCTTACAAGAAGATGGAAGTTTCGTAACACAAGAGGTCATTGAATTCATATTTCAAATTCTTTTCATTGAAACACAAGAACAATAGGATAGTCTCCCAAATCTATTTGAGGAAAAAGTCAATTCAATAGCTAGAAACAATGAATTTTATGACTATGTCCATGTGGGAAATAAGGAAGATCAAGGAGCAACTAATCAAGGGAAAATTAACCAAGGAATCCAAGGACCAAATAAAACAATTGAAGATAAAGCCAATAGGGCTTTCCAAGACCCTAAATTCCTCGAAATAGTGGAAAAGCTTAAATAGAAAGAAATAAGGAAAGATACTTCCTTAACCTAGCCCAATGAGGGGTTAAACTTCCTCATGATTACAACACTACAAAATTAAAGAAAAATGAGGAAGAGGAGAATCCACTAGGTGCAATGAAAAAGAAACTTAAAATGTTTCAAGCACAAATTTATACCATGAAGAAAGCGATCGAACCAAAACCCTTTTCCATTGAGGCCTTGTGCCCTTTTCCATTTAATCAAAATTTGGTTATGGTGCCTTTCCCATGCAACGTGGTCTTTCCTTTATATGAAAAATACATGGGTAAATCTGACCCAGAAGACCACCTAAGGGAATTTTTTGCTTTGATGATAGAGTTCATGCACAATACCTCTTATTTAATGAGGCTATTTCCAAGAAGCCTACGAGGCCAAGCCATGGAGTCATTTTCAAAGTTACCACAAGGAATCAAGACTTTTGAAGAGATAGCCTCCAACTTCATGACTCACTAATCTTATAATATAGAGAACAAAATTACCATGCTTAACCTATGCAACAAAAAACAAAAATATGGTGAACATTTTCTAGGTTTTCTACAAAGATGGAGAACGGTTTTCATGAGGTATCCTAGAAGTATACCTGGGAAGGAGAAGATGGAGATTTTCATGAATAACCTAAACATGGAAATTAATTATACACTTCAACTTCAATGTCCCCCCACATTTAAAAATATCATTGAGAACGGGATAAAAATTGAAGAAGTTTTGGTAAAAACAGGAGAGATTAAACTATTTAAAGAAAAAAAAGGTTATGCTAGAACACCCACAATAAAAATAATTTAAATAATTATAATAATAACAAGGGATCCAACAACAATAATGATAAACCAAGTGTTAGGAATAGTCCCAAGAGATAACTAAGAGGGGGGGGTGAATCAGTTATCTACAAGTTTCAATTCTTTATCCAATTAATTATACTTAAACATAAAGCATAAACACAATGAAAGAACACTTGAACACAACACCAATATTTTGGTTACGGGGAAACCCAAATAGGTAAAAACCCATGTGGGAATTGACACCCACTAGTATTCTGCACTAGTGTATTATGATCTTTGTTAGAATATCCTTAACCCTGTTAGGATTTTCTTTACAATATATTTAGTACAATAGACCTGGTCAAGGGTCGGACCCTACTAGGAGTATTTGTTGGGAATGGGAACATTGAGAGGGTGGGGGGGGGGGGGTGAATTAGTGTTCACTGTATTTTAACTTTTCACTTTAATCTGAATACTGAATTATAAATGCTTAAGTACCGAATTAAACATGAAACATGAAATCAACACATGAAACCAATATGGTTATGAGGAAACCCAAATAGGTAAAAACCTAGTGGGACTTGATAGCCGCTAATAATCTACACTAGTGTTTTGTGATCCTTGTTAGAAGATCCTTTACCCTGTTAGGAGTAGCTTTACAGTGCTTTTAGTATAGTAGACCTTGTTAAGGGTCAGACCCTATTAGGAGTCTTATGCAATGATCCCTGTTAGGGGAGTGGACTCACTATCCTAGAGCTCACTACTCAAATGATGAAGGCTACAACCTTCTAAATCAGATACACACTATATCTGCAGGTGAACTATCACTGTGACACTGCATGTCAGATTAGTTCCTTTGGTGCACTGATGCTTTGACCTCTTGCAAAGCTCTAATACATCATATGGTCTCTTTGCATACCTCTGCTCTACTTCTCACAACTCTATTTCCACTTCCATACCGAATACATTGGGCACACCTTATATTTATGCTCTCATATCAAATATACAATTAGGTTGGCCCTATAACTAATTAAAAATAATGCTTCCAAATGAATTGGCTTAAGTGTGCTTACAATTATACATGTACATATGTCAGAAACCTAAATACAATGGGATCATAGCCTCTACAACATTAATTTACAATCGCAAACCAAAATAGTCACTATCGGCTCTATGCTTTGTTCTCTGCAAGCATACATTGGCTGTGCAACTTCAACTGACTATAACTTTCACATCTTTTCATATCTACTTATGTGATCTTATACTAAGCATCAGTATAGTCTAAAAATATTAACTTCTAGGGCGCATACCTTAATTCATCCATACACATGTGTGTTGATGCTCTGAGCTGCAGGAACTCTGTATGCTATCCAGTTTTCAACACTTAACTAATTTCTGATCTTTACACTTAGTGCACTAACTCCAAATTGCTATATGACTTTGTTGCCATAATGACAACACTATATCTAGTCATATACTTCAGTATAGACAACTTTCCAACAATCTCCCCCTTTGTCATTGATGGCAACAAAGGAATATGGCCAAGTCTCTAACTGCTCCTTTACACAAAAACTTTTGTCTTCTATACAAACTCTTATATCTCCCTATACATATATGTACTCCATATTCTATACAACTCCCCCTTTGAAATTAATGACAAAGGTGCATAAATAAACTTTATCTACATACACTCATTGAGGGAAAATATCCTGATATGCAATCTTGAGTTACTGGATCTCCTTCTTCCAAAAGGTTATCAGAGAATTGACTATTTGTAGATGGGCGCATAATGCATATTGAAGATTCTCCATCTTCTCCAATTCTGTGCTCAGACCTTGATCATAGGTTATCATGGTCACATCAATATCCTTTATATTTTGATTGAGAATGTCTAGTGAGGGTGCAAGAGCGTTCCTCAATTGAGTCTGTCTAGACCTTATCTTCTCCATTTCTTTCTCTACCTTCTCAATTATGTCCAACTGACCTTGATAGACATTGTTGCAAATGTTTGCATCAGTGGCTATGTCTAGCATTGAAATATTCACCTTCTCAATCATTACCTCTACATTTTTTATCTTCTTAAGATGGGCATTAGTGAACTTATCCTGATCCATGGATTCTGCAATGACTTTCCTTCCTTGATCTGCAAACTCCTTCAATGATGCCTAGCTAGACTTAAGAGAGTTAAAGTCTAGTGCAAAATTACTCATTAGTTCATTGAGTCTCTTCTTTAAGTATTTCTCCTCTACCACTATGGCCGTAGATTCTTCTAGGCTTGAAAAATTTACTTTGAACTAAGAGATAACTGTGCTCACATCATCAACTAAATGTACATTTACCATTTTCTTATCCTCTGGTAGCAAACTATTCAAAATATTTACTAATTCACTAGGAGAGGATTCCTCATTACTTTCTTCTCCTTTTCCTTCTCCATAGCTAGGATGATGAACTTAATCAGGTCTTCTTCCTTCTAGGAGTCCAAACTGCTAGTGTCAGGTGTGAAACTTGACAACAATGCTGAGGAGGGAGTGATGGGAGTGCTATCCATCACCTCTTGCTTCACCTTGACCAATTCAATAGAAGATTCATCTTTCTTTTCTACCTCTACTCCTTTCTTTTCTTCTTCTTTCTCATCAGATATGTTTTCTATGATTACTTCTTCTTGCTGAGTGGGAGGGGTATTGCTACATAAGATTTCTGCTTCCTCAGTGCTAAAAAATGCTTCCTCAAACTTGTCCAAGTCCTTATCAGTAGTTTCCATGGCCATTTCCACATTATCTATGATAATTGTGCTATCTTTGGGTGATTCTGACATGGGTGTTGAGTCCTGAGGACCTATCATTGGTACATTAGTGGGCTCTACCACTTTATCTTCCTTAATGGGTGCATGAGTGATGGGCGCAATGGGTGGTTTTATCTGTTACTCCAATAACACCTTTTCAAAGGCCTTCTCTGTTTCCTTCATAATCAACTCATAATCTTCATTCATGATGTGAAGAGTCCTCATTTTAGTTCTTAGGTGTAGCTTCACCAAATTCAATATCATTTTCTCTTCTTCTTTAGAACATACAGGCATAGTATCTTCTAATACTTTTTCTCTTATTCTTTGATCTTCCTCATTAGCTTGTCTCTTTAGATGTTATAAAATGTCCCATACATTATCTGGAATTTCTATTTTCAATTCAAGAACTATTTTCTTAAACTTTATCATATGTTTGATAATCATATCATGAATTTTTGTCTTATCAATCTCACTAAATGATTCATAATATTTCCCTACTTGATCAATTATGCCCTCATCAATAATTCTAGAGCTCAAAAATTTAAGGCTAGGCCTGAATCCTACCTTAGGAGGTGCTTGAATGTTTTTCCTACTCCTTAATGCTTGTGAGAATGGATGACTAGTGCTAGCTTATTTCTTTCTCTTGAATAAAGGGTTGTACTCTAGAGGAGTATCTTTGGGTGCAGAAGGAGTATTGTCTTCTTTATCCTTCTGACTGTCATCTTTTTCAATTTTTATCTTTTTCATCTTGGGATCTTCTTGTTCTTCTATTGCACTCTTCAATTCTAGGGAAATCTTCTCATCCCTTGCTTTATCAAGGTCTTCTTGTGATACACCATGTATTCTTAGGATCTCTAATGTGACCTTTGCAACCTTTCTCTTTGTTGCAGCACTGTTTAGCTTAGCATCAACTTCTGTAGTCTTTTCTTCATAGGTTCCCCACCTACATTCATTGACATCCTTTGGGGCTGATAGTAGTACCTTTGCATAAGCTTCAAAAACTTGTTCTTCAACCTCATACCCAAGTGGATGAATCCACTTAGTCATAGGTTCCACATCTTCCATACATGTAATATCAATCTCCACCATGAAGCATATTGTATCTTTATACTTCGCTACAATACTCTAAGGAATCTTGTACCTCATCTACATCTTTTCTCTGAAGGTCTTCAATTCCAAAGTAATGTAATCTCTAAGTGTTCTTTCTATGGTTTCCTTGTTAGATATCTGAGGCATGGTAGGAATGGACTTGTCTAGATACAAGTCTAACACTTTACCAACTATATGAGGGTACATATAGATAATTAGGGACCCAAACCTGAATACCTTAGTCTTATCATGTTTTATAGCTTTGATATTGTCTATCAACTATGTGCGCAAGATCTCACACAAGTTGAACTCTCCATCTTCTTTCACAAGGTAGATGGCTGCTAGAATAGTGTCCACAGACACACTATTCACCCTACTGGTGTGATGAAATTTGTAACCCAATATCATTGATATCAACTTGATGTCTAGTTGCGCTATAGGTTCAATGGTCATGTTGTGCTTATCACTTCTGGATTTACACACTTGCTCCACTATTTTCCTGACATCCTTACCCATAGGAAGGATGGTGCCTATCTTAGAAAGGCCTATCATCTCATGAATTATGTCTCCTATTATTCTTACTGGTACATCTCCAATCCAAAACAAGTCATCATGGATTATGCTCAATAATATCTTAATCCATTCACTTTCATAGAATTCATATGTCATGGCATATTCAATAATGGGGTGATCATTCCATTTGGTGTATTCATCCATGAACATTTTGTCTAGTTTCAACATTGTGTCCATGTGTTCCCTTAACCTATCTAGTCCAACAAGTTCCTTCTTACAATAGATGTAAGCCCTTATGTCTTCTACATGCATGATTCCCATCGGCATGTGGGAGAATTCTCCCTCTAAATCATCTAGGGTTGATTTAAATGGGTGCCTCTTGAAAACATACCTCTTCTTCTCAGCAACATCAAAAAAAAGAGGAGTGGCCATGACTTACTTGATATTCACTTTCCAAATGATCTCTGAGATGTTCTGACGGCTTCCAAATTGGCACAACAAGCTAGCGTTTCTTGCAACCAATCAAATGCACTGCAATTACTGATAGCTCAATCTCAAATCTTCACAACAACTTCCAAGGCTCAATCTTCTCTACAATTGCTCTGAATATGAATGCAATGAGTGAACAAACAACTTTTTGTGTACTTAAAGTAAGAAATTTGCCATTAATGCAACTCGCGTAAACTAGGATGTCACTTCAAATTTTCAAACTTCATTTTCACTAACAATTAGTGTGTGCACTCTTGGACACAAGTTCCTATACACTTCAAAAGATTAAGTCCAAAGGCACATACTCTGAGGATGAGTATACTAGCCACGCAGGGGTCTAGAGCTAAATTAGCTCCCCCTATGACCCTGAGGGCCATTTATGCAGATGTAGAGGGTGCATCCACTTGGGATGCATCTAATACATTCTCGACAACATTTTCCTTCTTTTCTTCTAGCCAAATCAAGCTCACATCTTCTGAGGCCTTCAAAAACTTGACTTGTACTTCAGGATCCAAAACTGGTTCTTCGGTCTTTTTAGGGCTTTCCTGACCTTGCATCCTTGATCTACAAAACTTTGAGATATGTCCAGCCTTGTTATAGGTGTGACAACTCATTGGAGGTCTATTATTCCTCATTGCATTGACATGAGTCACCATTCTGCATGTTCTAGCTGAGTGACCATTATAGTTAAATATCTGACATGTAACATTTTGAGAACTTCTAACATTTGTCTGATTATTCTAAATCCTGCTCTTCTTACTAGTCTTGCAATTTATTGCTCTATGGCCAAATCTATTACATGTATAATAGTAACCATTAAAATTTTTTACCTCTATACAGCTCCTTGCAATGTGTCCATGCTTGTTACATGTAAAATAGGTGCATTCTATTGGCTTACACTCATTCCTAGGAGGATTACTATTGTCTTTTGTTTGATATGAAGTCTTCCCAGTATCAGTAGATTTCTTTTGTGAATCCTTTCTTGCTCGCATACTATCAATTTGATTATGTGCTTCATTGTACCCAATATAGCTAGTGTCTCCTTTGATTCTTCTTGCATACAACTATGATTCTACTAATTCAGCACTAGTGTGTAATTTGTCAATATGATCCTTTGACTTCTTTAATTCAAATTCAAAGCTTTCTTTGATATTCTTTAGCTCCAAGATTTCTAAGTTAGCCTCCCTTAGTTCTTCATTCAGTTGAAGGTTCCCCTTGACTTGTTCATTAGTTTGTCATCTAATTCTTCAAGATGACTCAATAGAGATGCATTTTATTCACTCAATTTTTTGACTTTTTCTTCAATTTCATTATTAGAGCATCCTTTCAAATCTTTTCTTAGTCTTTTGATAACTAATTGAGCATCACTAAATTTTTCTTTTAGTTCTTCAATTTCTCTTTCTGAATTGTCTAGGTCTTCGAGAGATGCTTCAAGATTATTCTTCAAATGTTTCATATCTACCTTGTCCATGATCTCCTCAAGTGGTTAAACATCTTTGCTAAGGACCAGAGCTTTGATACCAATTTTTAGGAATGAGAACACTGAGAGAGGGGGGGGTGACTCAGTGTTCACTGTATTTTAACTTTTCACTTTAATCTGAATACTAAATTATAAATGCTTAAGTACTAAGTTAAACATTCACATGAACATAAAATATGAAACATGAAATCAACACATGACACCAATATGGTTATGGGGAAACCCAAATAGGTAAAAACCCTAGTGGGACTTGATACCTACTAATAATCTTCACTAGTGTTTTGTGATCCTTGTTAGAAGATCCTTTATCCTGTTAGGAGTAGCTTTGCAATGGTTTTAGTATAGTAGACCTTGTTAGGAATCTTTTACAATGATCCCTATTAGGGAAGTGGACTCACTATCCTAGAGCTCACTACTCAAATGATGAAGGCTACAACCTTCTGAATTAGATACACACTATATCTGCAAGTGAACTGTCACTGTGACACTACATGTCAGATTAGTTCCTTTGGTGTGCTAATGCTTTTACCTCTTGCAAAACTCTAATACATCATATTCTCTCTTTGCATACCTCTTCTCTACTTCTCACAACTCTATTTACACTTCCATACCAAATACATTGGGCACATCTTATATTTATGTGCTCATATCAAATATACAATTAGGTCGGCCCTATAACTAATTACAAATAATGCTTCCAAATGAATTGGCTTAAGTGTGCTTACAATATACATATACATATGTTGGCAACCTAAATACAATGGGCACATAGCCTCTACAACATTAATTTACAATCGCAAACCAAAATAGTCACTGTTGGCTCTATGCTTTGTTCTCTGATGACATACACTAGTTGTGCAACTTCAACTGACTGTAACTTTCACATCTTTGCATATCTACTTATGCACTCTTACACTAAGCATAAGTATAGTCTAAAAATATTAACTTCCATGGTGCATACCTTAATTCATCTGTACACACATGTGTTGATGCTCTGAGCTGCGAGAACTTTGCATGTTGTCCAATTTTCAACACTTAACTGATTTCTGATCTTTACACTTAGTGTTCTGACTCCAAACTGCTATATGACTTTGTTTCCATAATGAAAACACTACATCTAGTCATATAATTCAGTATAGACAACTTTCCAAGAGTATTTTATAGTAGTCCCTATTAGGGAAGAGGACGCAATGTTTGAGAGCACACTGCTCAAAGGGGTGAAGGCTACAACCTTCTGTTTAACAGATACACACTATATCTGGATCTTGGTGAACTAGGCTTTGACCTGTAGTCTAGATTAGTTCCAATGTATGGCACAAATACTTTACTTGGTCATAGAGACCTTCTTTTGATGGCTCAAAACTTTTCACACTCTATTCTGCTCTTACTGTCAACCATGAACCACACTCTAGCAATCACAAATGACTGTCTATAAATATCTTTTCTCTAAATGATATAATCAAGTTAGAATATTATAACCACCTTGAAATCATATTAGAGAATTCATAACAAAGTCCAATAATAATTCAGTCAGTTCTACTAAGCATGCAACACATTCTGAGACTTGTCCAATAAGATAATTGTAGATGCATGCTACACACTGTCAGCTCTACCAAAACAACTGGATCTTTCTCCTCAAGATGAATTACCTCATGTGATCTTAATTGAACCTTACTAACTCTTCTCAAAGATCTAATCTAAGGGTGCATACTCAAATGATAGGTGCAAATCCAGAACCAATATTATCTCTATCGGCTCTTCTGAACAAACACAAGAAACTGCTACTAGTGAATAGAAACTACATAACTTCACTTCTACTGATTATCAGATTCTATGTCCATGACTGTAACATCACTAACATTTCTTCATCACATATCCAAATGCACAAGGCTCCATGATAACTATACGAAAAAACATACATAAAACACTACCTATTACTTTGTCAGGAACACTGCTGATACAAGATGCTATATAACTATCTGTACTAGAATTTAACCTCGGCATCCATGGTATCATGCTGATAACATGTCCATGCTACATATACTAAAATCTTACTTCATAAGTCTTCCATGCATGCTACTTACCATATGTTGTCATCAATGACAAACATACAGTCAGCACTGGCTTCCTGGAAAATCTCCAACAATCTCCCCCTTTGGCATTGATGGAAACATATGGAATGAAAAAATCCACCAATCCAAATGAACATTTCTTTTATAACATTCTTCATTTCCTCTTCAAAACTCCCCCAAGGATGAATCCTCCATTTGCTGCAATATTCTTCAACATTCTCCATTTCCTCAACTGAACCACTTCCATAACTGAATACAACTCCCCCTTAGTATATTATTCCTTCTTTTACTTCTATTTTCATGACTATATTATTCCCCCTTTGACATCAATGGAAAAGGGTGCCAAATATTTTTAGTACTGGCACTACTCCTGAAGTAGAGTAGTCAACCATCCATCAGTCCCTAAGAACTGATGCTCTTCCTTCTTTCTTCTAAGTAAAATCAGGGAATAGAATTACTCCCAACTACTCCCTGACATACTCAAAAGTATCCTTTGGCAAGGGCTTTGTGAATATATCTTCCAACTGATCTTTAGTAATCACATAGTCCAACTTGACTTCTTTCCCTGCCACTTTCTCTCTTAGGAAGTGATACTTGATCTCAATGTGCTTTGTCTTTGCATGCATCATAGAGTTCTTCAACATTTTGATAGTTCTAGTGTTATCACAATGAATAATAATAGGATAATCAATCCAAATTCTGAAATCCTTTATCATCTACTTGATCCAAAAAATTGTAGAAAAATTTTGGGCTATTGCAACATACTTCACTTCTACTATTGACTGAGAAATGAAATTTTGTTTCTTACTTGTCCAAGTGACAAGTCTTTCACCAAAAAACAATGCTCCACCTTATGTACTCTTTCTCTCATCAATGCATCTTGTCCAATCTACATCAGTATACACATGAAGCTCAACATCTTCTGAATTAGGATACCATAGATCATAGTCTATAATGCCTTGCAAGTATCTAAATAGCCTTTTTACTTCCATGAGGTGACTTTGTTTAGGCTCTGTTGGAAATATTCTAACTATGCCAACTGCATTGGAAATATAAAGTCTAGTTTGAGTAAGATAAATGAGTTTGCCAATCATAGACTCATAAAATGTTATATCTACTATTGGTGAGTCATCTTCTTTTGTAAGCTTGCATCTAGTTATCATAGTTGTCCCTACTATCTTGCAATCATCCATCTTGAATTTATTTAATATCTCTTTCACATACTTGGACTGATTAATGAAAATACCTTTCTCTGTCTGCTGCACATTCAATCCCAAAAAGTATTTGATAGGTCCAATCATGCTCATCTCAAATTCTCTCTACATATCCTTAGAAAATTCAGCACTAAGTTTGTCATTAACTCCAAAGATAATTCCATCAACAAATATAGCTACACGTAGTAGTCCTTTATATGTCTCTCTTATGAATAGGTTACAATATGCTACTCCTTTCTTGAATCCAATCTTTGCTAGATATCCATCAAGTATCTCATACCAAGCTCTAGGGGCTTGCTTAAGTCCATAGAGGGATTTCTTTAATCTACATACCATATCAGGTCTGTCTGATAGGGTAAATCCTTCTGGCTTCTCAATATATACTTCTTCTTTTAATTCACCATTTAGGAATGCTGACTTGACATCCATCTAATAAACTTTGAATTTTTTGACTATTGCATAGGCTAGAAACAACTTGATAGCTTCTTATCTGCTCATAGGTGCAAATGTGTCTGAATAATCAATGCCTTCTCTTTGTACATATCCCTTACATACTAACCTTTCTTTATTTCTTACTACTATACCATCTTCATTCATCTTGTTTTTGAATATCCACTTTGTTCCACTCACATTTTTATCACTAGGTCTTGGGACCAGTTCCCAAGTGTCATTCTTAATAATCTGATCAAGTTCTTTTTTTATAGCATCATTCCAATCTGAATCATTACATGCATCTTCAACACTTAAAGGTTCAATCTGAGATAGTAAACATACCACCTCATTGCTAACTGAGTTCTTTTCTTGTGATCTTGTTAAGACCTTGCCACTATAATCTCCAATGATGTCTTTCTTGGAATGGTTTTGAGATGTAAACTTTGGAACTTTAGGTGATACTTTCTCATCTTCCTTAGGATTTTCTTATTCACTTGTCTCAGGGTAATTGAATAATACATCAATACTGTCAAACATTTCTTCAATAGCTATCTCACTAGTGGAGGATCTAGGTTCTTCATTAATCATGGGTGAGTAATCATGATATCTTTCTTGAACCATAAAATTTTCATCAATCTTAACATGAGCACTTTCAATGATCTTTTTCAATCATAAATTGAAACATCTATAAGCTTTACTCTTAGTAGAGTAACCAAGGAAAATACCTTCATTGATTCTTGCATCAAACTTGCCTACTAATTCATATCTCTTGATGTAGCACTTGCTTCCAAAGATTCTAAAGTATTTTACTATGGGAACATTACCAAACCATAGCTCATATGGTGTTTTGTCTGTGCCAGGCCTTAATTGAATTCTATTGATGGTATAGATTGTTGTATGTACTGCATCTCTCCAATAGGTGTGTCCAACTTTTCCTTCAATCATGATGGTGCACGATGTATCAAGGATGATCCTATTCCTTCTTTCTGCAATTCCATTCTGCTGAGGGGTTCTAGGTGCACTCAACTACTTCTTGATTCCATGTTCTTCGTAGTACTCATAGAATCTGTCAGAGGTGAATTCTCCTCCTCTATCCGATCTCAAATATTTTATCTTTAGTCCAGATTCATTCTCAACCTTAGCTTTGAATATTTTGAACTTATCAAATGCTTCTGACTTGTCTTTTAAGAATGCAACCCACATCATTCTAGTATAGTCATCAACAAACAAAATGAAATACCTTTCACCATAGTATGATCTTGTTTGAGTGGGACCACATAGGTCTGTATGAATTAGATCCAACTTGTTCTCTACAGAATTTTGCTTGCTCCTAAATGAGTTTCTCACATGCTTTCCCATCACACATTCCTTTCATATAGTATCAAATAGCTTTGCAATGGTATGTAGATCTCTTAATGTCTTTACATTGCTTATCTTAACTATGTTATCAAAATTTATATGACATAGTCTTTTATGCCACAACCAACTATCATCTATTTTAGCAACAAAACAACTTCCTTCTGGATTAAGATTTAAAACATTACCTTTAGTATTTGAGCATGATGCAATTATTTCTCTTCTTTTTTGTTAATGATGCACTTGTTTCCATTGAATTCCAATCTCTAACCTTTGTCAAGTAACTGCCCAACACTTAGTAGGTTATGTTTCAAACCATCGACATAAAGAACATCATCAATACTATTATTTCCATCCAAGGTGATGGCTCCTCTATCAATGATGGGTTTAGGAGTGCTATCTCCAAATCTAACCATGCAACTAGTGTATTTGTCCAGATGAACAAATCTATCTTTATCACTGATCATGTGATGTGAAAAACCGCTATCTATAATCTAGTCTATCCTAATATCATCTTGTGAAATTAATGCTAGCTCTTCATTCTAATCTTCATGATCGACCTTATTGTTCATTTTATCTATAATAGAAATAAATCCAATTTCTTCTTCAGTTGAATCATCATCTGAAACTCCATCTTCATCATAGTAACATTCCTTAGAGTATTTAGGCTTGTAGTCACTTTTGAACTTTCTATCTCTTGTAGGACACTTAGATGCAAAGCGACCAATCTTATTACATGAAAAGAATTTAAATGGAAATTGACCTTCATATTTTCCTTTTCCTTTCTTTTCTCTTTTGGAAATCATAGCAATGAAATCATCTAGTGTTTTCTCTTCATCAACATCATCAAAATTACTAGAAGTGTTTGTAGATTTCTTACCATGGACGGTTTCTTTGAAGGCTGACTCATTTTTAGGTTCTGTCTTCAATCTTGAAATCTCAAAAGATGATATTTTTCTGATCAAGGTCTCTCTCTTGAAATTTGATGTAAGTTGCATGGTCTCATCAAGGATTTTGATCTTGGTTTCATATTCTGGAGTGAGAGTTGTCATCAATATTTCAATAATGTCTTCCTCTGAGATCTCTCCACCATTGTTCCTGATTCCAGTAACTACTTCATTGATCCTTTGATTGTAAGCTTTGATGTTTTCTTCAGGTAGGATCTCTAATGCATTGTATCTTTTCTTCCATGTTTTTTTGCATGCATCCTTTTCTTGTTTGTCTCCTTCAAATATGTCTTCTAGGTACTTCCATGTTTTGTGGATTGTATCTACTTTCTTTATTTCTGAAAACTCACTATCAAATAGGGTGCTAATAAGGAGTTCTTTGGCTATTGCATTCTAATGAAACAATTCCTTTTTCTTTTCAGTAGCATCATCCTTTTCAAGGTCTTCCAAGGTAGGATCTTGACTACTTTGATAGTTACGTCAAAAAATTCAAAAGTAATGCATTGCAAATGAGTCACCATCTTGTTCTACCAATCAAGATAACTCTCACCATCAAACTTAGGACTTTCTTTTTTGAAGAATACCATCTGATCAATCTCAAGCTATTAAACTTTCTCTCTGAGGCACTTGGCTCTAATACCAATTTTTAGGAATAGTCCCAAGAGATAACTGAGAGGGGGGGTGAATTAGTTATCTACAAGTTTCAATTCTTTATTAAATTAATTATACTTAAACATAAAGCATAAACACAATGAAAGAACACTTGAACACAACACCAATATTTTGGTTATGGGGAAACCGAAATAGGTAAAAACCCCAGTGGAAATTAACACCCACTAATATTCTACACTAGTGTATTATGATCCTTTTTAGAAGATCCTTAACCATGTTAGGATTTTCTTTACAATATATTTATTATAGTTGACCTAGTCAAGGGTCAGACCCTGTTAGGAGTCATTTACAGTAGTCCTTGTTAGGGGAGAGGAGGCATTGTCTGAGAGCACACTGCTCAAAGGGGTGAAGGCTACAACCTTCTATTTAATAGATACACACTATATCTAGGTCTTGGTGAACTGCACTTTTACCTCCTATCTAGATCAGTTCCAATGTATGGCACAAATACTTTACTTGGTCACATAGACCTTCTTTTGATGTCTCAACACTTTGCACACTCTGCTTTGCTCTTACTATCAACCATGAACCACACTCTAGAAATCATAAATGATTGTCTATAAATATCTTTTGTCTAAATGATATAATCAATTAGGCCTATTATAACCACCTTGAAATCATATTAGATAAGTCATAAAAAACTCCAATAATAATTTACTTGGCTCTACTAAGCATGCAACACATTCTGGGACTTGTCCAATAAGATAATTGTAGACACACGCTACACACTGTCGGCTCTACCAAAACAACTGGATCTTTCTCCTCAAGCTGAATTACCTCATGATCTCTTCACCAAATCTTACTAACTCTTCTCCAAGATCTTATCCAAGGGCATATACCAAAATGATAGGTGCAACTCCAGAACCAATATAATCTCTGTCAGCTCTTCTGAACAAACTTAGGAAACTACTACTAGTGAATGGTGACTGTATAACTTCACTTCTACTAATCATCAAAATCTATATCCATGACTGTAACATCACTAACATGTCTTCATCACATATCCAAACATGCAAGGCTCCATGATAATTGTACAAAAAAACATACACAGAACACTACCTGTTATTTTGTGAGGAACACTGCTGACACAAGTTGCTATATAACTGTTTGTACTAATAATTAACCTCTACACCCATGATATCATGCTGATAACATGTCCATGCCACATATACTAAAATATTACTACATAAGTCTTCCATGCATGCTACTTCCCATATGTTGTCATCAATAACAATTGGTGGCAAATCTCCAACACCAAGGTTATGGTTGAAAAATACAAATAGAAACCTTCTAAATGATTGGATTTTAGAAGCCCACAACCTAAAGGCTACCCCTTTTAACTTATCGAGCTAGTCAAATCAAACACATAATTTTAATCAAGTGACCAAGGCTCCTTTCAAGAACAACAACAATAACTCTTTCAACAATCATAATGTCAAAAAAACTAAGCCTTTTTTCCCTTCATTTCAAAGAAAAAATTTTACATTCTTATGTGAACCTTTTTAAAATGCTTTGAGAACACTTGTGGCTAATAAAATCATTATTTTATCTTAATCAAATTCATATGAACCTCAAGTTAAAACCACATGGTAGAATGATGCACATCATTGTGAGTATCATCGAAACAAGGGACAAAAAACAAAATGAATGCATGAAACTTAAGCATTTAGTCCAAGACCTAATAGATCGAAGGGCCTCAAAACAATTAAGACCACATGACCTTTAAGAATCCTTTCTTGAATCATGAAAAAATGGAGAAACATCAAATTCTAACCAAAATAAAAAGAGGGCTAATAAAAAAGTGAACTTTTCTCATATCTATAATAACACCATAAACTCTTTGAGTGGTTGTGAAAATGCAATCAATGTGATAGTGGTGAAGGAAAATAAAAAAGAAGTGTCAAACGTTGTGACTAGGGGCCAAGTAGCTAAAATCACCTTACAAGGAGGTGTCCCTCTAATCATGGTACCAAATAAAACATATTCCTGATTAAAACACTATAATTTGGTAGATCAAGTCCAATGGACTACCGTGCAAATTTCTATTTTGGAGTTTCTCAAACTTTCAGCTACTCACAAAGAAATATTGGAAAGATCCCTTGTTGAAACCAATGTGCCCTTGAATTTGGACATGCAAAAATTTCAAAATATGGTAGGACATCTAGTGACACCTCATTTCTTATCCTTTTCTAAGTAAGATGATATGTCCTTAAATCATCCCCAAAACTTGTCATTGCACATTGAGGTATTGATCCATAAGCATAGGGTTAAAAGTGTCCTCATTCATGGAGGAGTTGGTCTAAACATCTGCACTTTGAACCTTGTTAAATCCTTAGGGTATTCTAAGGAATCTATAAACCCTAAAATAAGAATAACCATAAATATTATGATGAAAAAGAGAGATCCTCCAAATGAATAATATTACTCCCTATCTGAGTAGGTATTATGCAAAAGGAGACTACTTTCCAAGTACTATATCTTAAATTGACCTATAACATTCTATTGGGATGACCATGGATACATGAAATGCAAGCAGTACCCTCAATGTACCATCAATGCTTGAAATTTCCATATATGGGGCAAGAAGTCATGGTAAGTGGAGACCTAAATCCATTCCAATATTGTAACTATATAAAACCCACAAATGATTAATTGGTCCCTCATAATGGAGAGATCTCTATATCAAAATAGATAGAACAAGGATAAATTTTGGAGGACCTTCCTTCATTAAAAGGAAAAGGAAAGATAGAGGAAGAAGACACTCTTGTTGAAAACCATCAATTTCCCACTAACTTAGCTACATCGACTAAGGGAAAAGAGAAACTTAGTGATGGAAGTACTAAAGAAGCAAAAGAAAACCATGTCAAATCTACTCAAATTCATACCAAGGAGGCTCATTACCAAAAAATGGACACCGCAATGAAAAAATTTGAAAAACAATGCAAGATCAAACAAAATGGCATGGAAGAATATTCTTTATCTATGATGGATTTTCCATTATCTCCTAAGTCCCATGGGAAAACTTCTAGCTTACATCCACCTCAAAAATACAATGACCATTTTGTAAGGGCTAGTACTTCTTCATCCATGGATGAAGAGGACAATGAAATTTTGAAGTGGCTATATAAAGATGATGAGTCAAGTGCTCAGGAAAAAAGAATACAAAACATTAGCATCCCCACTCATCAATATGGAAAAGGTTTTCAAAATATGCAAAAGATAGGTTAAAAAGGACAAGGACCTTTGCATAGAAGAAATGAAGAGTTGATAGAACCAATAGAAATGTCTTGGAGGGATAGCAAGGAGAAATTGGGATTGGGGTATCTTGAACAAGGATACACTCAAAAGAAACATCCCATGTTCTATGACCAAATTCTACAATTAGACTCACAAAATGATGAAGATTCAAACAAGTGGGAGTAAGATTCATTATCAAGTGAATCTTTCCAAGATAAAGAAGTGGATGTAGTCCAAACTTATGCTCCTAATAAAGGCAAATAATAAGAGGTAAACTCAGGATCAAGTTCTAACCAAGCTTCAAGTTCTAATCAAGAGGCTCAATAAAATGTACCAAATCAAGAAGAAGAAGGCACTCAATGGGTGGGAGAACCCTATGTACCATCATGGACACCTACAATAGAAGGATCTAGCAATATATTTAATCCACAAGATTTTTATCAACAAGAAACTCAAGAGGATTCAAGTGAGGAAGATTTTGACCCAAGTTCTCTAGAATAATTGGAAGAAGCACATATTATAGAATTAAGCAATACCCTATATGAACCTTCTAACGAAGTCATCTCCCTGAGTATAGTCCACCCAAATCAAAGCATTGATCCCTTATCCCTTGTATATCTGGAACTCATTGAATGGGACTCGATGGAACCAACTACCCTTACCACATTCCTAAATGAGAAATCTGTGAGCCAATACCTAAAGGAGGTTGAACCTTCTTCTACCAACGAATATCAAGAAGAAATGATCAAGGAAAATATCCAATCTATTAGTTCAAAAATAAGAGAAAAAATAAAAAAAGTATAAAATTGAAAGAGTCTAATGGTGAAAACCACAATTTGGCAATATTAGACCAAAAAGAGAAAGAAATAAAGGATGTTTCCAAAGCTAAAAACCCAATTGTGACTAAGGAAGAGAGGTTGGATACTTTTCCCAAACATTATGAGGAGAGGTCACCTATTCTGATAGAACCAATAGAAAAGATCAACATTGCAACTGAATCAGAACCAAAGGTCTCACATCTAGTAGCATCCTTATCAAACAAAGAATAATAGGAATTCATATAATTCTTCAAAGAAAGGAAAATAAATTTTGTTTGGTCTTATGATGATATGCCAGGACTAGATCCAAACTTGATCATGCACCACTTGAATACAATAGAATGGGTAAAACCAATTAAGAAAAAGTTGAGAAAGATGCACCCAGACATAGCACTTCTTGTCAAAGTGGAACTGGAAAAGTTACTAAAAGTAGGGCTACATAAGAGCAATCCACTATGTCGAGTGGATATCAAATATTGTGCATGTTTGAAAAGAAGACAAGTCCTTTAGAATTTATATGGATTTCTGATATCTCAACATTGCATGTCCAAAGGATGACTTTCCTTTACCAACTATAGATGCTATAGTGGATTTGACAGTAGGTCACTCAATTTTATATCACATGGATGGATTTAGTGGCTACAACCAAATAAAAATTTTACACAAAGACCAATATAAAATAGCTTTCATATGTGCATGGGGGCCATTTTATTAAAATGTTGTCATTTGGTCTTAAAAATGTAGGAGCAACCTATCAATGAGCCATGACTACCATATTCCACAATATGATGCATAAATTACTAGAAGATTATGTGGATGACATACTTGCAAAATGCCAATCAAGGGAGGAACATCTACCTATCTTTAAAAAAATATTTACAAGGTTAGAGTAGTTCAAAGTAAGCTCAATCCAAAGAAATGTGCCTTTGGTGTACAATCGGGAAAGTTGCCAGGGTACATAGTCTCAGAAAAATGTATAGAGGTAGACCCCACAAAATTCAAAGCAATAATGGAAATAGGGGAACCTAGAAATATGAGCCAAATGAGATCACTCCAAGGGAGAATTTAGTCAATCAGAAGGTTCATATCACAATTAGTAGAAAAGTGCCATTGTTTTACTCAACTCTTCTATAAGGACACAATATTTAGATGGGATGATAAGTGTGAAGAAGTTTTCATATTACTCAAAAAGTACCTGATGAATCCACCAATTTTGATGCCACCAATAAGAGGAAAGCCCTTGATTTTGTACATTTCAACGATAGAACATTCTATAGGGGCACTCTTGGCTCAAAAAGATAAAAATTAAAAAGAAAAGGCCATATACTACATAAGCAAAACCTTGGTGAAATATGAGTTGAATTACACTTTCATACTTAAGAGCATGTTTGGCAGTAGTTTTTTCTTCCCAAAAGCTAGGACATTATATGTTATCTCATAAAATCAAACTCATTGCAAAAATTGATCCACTAAAGTACCTTCTAAGTAAAATAGATTTCAGGGGAAGATTGGCCAAATGGGTCATTGTGTTGAGAGAATTTTATATATAGTATGATGAAGGGTGCTCCCCTTAATACCACAAACACATAATAGAAATAGAGAAATAACAACAATATGTAAGAACATAAAATTGGCTTCTTATTATCTCCACAAATGTGGAATTACAAACTTTCAAAATTACAATATGCAAAGCCACATGGGCATTCCCTTACAATATTCTATAGGACAAAGCCTTGAATCAATACCCAGATCTACTACCTAGAATTGTCCCAAATTGCCTAAGACAACACTACAACCTTCCTTATATAGGCAATTTTCCACCACTTGGGAAGGTTCCAAAAAAATTTTAGCCAACAAGGCCGACCAAACTTAGAATTATTTTATTTTTCATTTTATTACATCAAAGTCGGCCCAAAATAACTTTTGAAACCCAAACAAAATTTTTGAAGGAAAATCATTTTTTTCCATTTCAGGTGACCCAAATTTCGGAGACCATAAGTCATCACCAGTTGACCCGATTGACTATTATAACCCCATTTTAGAAAGGGCACGAGGAGCTCTACAACACCTAAATAAGCAAGCTTCATTCAGCCAAAAATTTTACCTCATCTGGGGCCTCTAAAGCCTTCAAAACTGAGTTCAAAGTTTCTATACCCTATTTCCAAAACTGAAAAGTTTCAATATGTTCAAAACTAGACTTGATCTAGCAATGAAACTTTACAGGCAGGCTGATATGACTAAGATGAACCTCCAACTGTGAAATTAGAACATTTCAAGATCATATGGCCAACTTACTAAAAATAGCAAGTTTCCATAAATGGTAGCTCTACACAAGATATCCCTTATTGAAAAGAAACCAGAAATATTTTTGGGTGATGCAAGATTTCTCTTACACCCAGGATGCTCCTACATCAGACACTCAAGGTAATTTGAGAAGTGAACCTGTCATGACTCAGGTGTGAAGAGGGAAACCAAGATAGTTAACCTCTTTCTTTGTCAGCCATGATGAATCTTCAACAGGTCATCCTTTCCACTTGACCAGATATTCTTCATATGTCATGTTCCTTGTGCTTCTGCCAACACGACTATCCAGTATATCCTCAATCTCCTTAGTATCTGAACTAGTTGCTGGAATACTCTACTGTGCTGCTATGATCTCATCTTCAACACCTCCTTCATGATAGTCTATCAAATCTAAAATGTTAAACACTGGTTAAATAATCAGCTTAGTAGGCAATTCTACCTCATATGCATTTCCTGAATCATGCTTCTTCACTATCTTACATGGCCCAAACTTCTTCATTTTCAGCTTGTTGTATGTACCAACTAGAAATTGCTCCTTCCACAAATGAACCATGACTTCATCTCGAACCTGAAATTCCTTATGCCTCATTTTCTCATCTACCTTATACTATGCATTCATCTTGGTAATGTGCTTCCTCACCTCCTCATGGATGTTCTTCAAATGTTCTGCAAAATCCTCAGCTTCAGCACTACTTATTTCTCCTTTATCTATCTTCCGCAAATCAGATGCATTTCTGGAACTACTTCCATATACAATCTGGAATGGTGATTTACTAGTGCTCCTATTGACAAAATTATCATATGCAAATTTTTCCTATGGTAAAATCAAATCTCATCCTGTTGGCTTATCTCCAACCAAACATCTCAGCAAATTCCCCAAACTCCTATTCACCACCTCTGTCTATCCATCAGTCTTTGGATGATGTGATGAACTAAACTTCAAATCTATCTTCAACTTCTTCCATAATGTATGCCAGAAATATCCAACAAACTTAGTGTCTCGATCTGAAACTATGGTCTTTGGCAAACCATGTAGTCTCACTACTTCTCTGAAAAAAATTATGTTACATAAACATCATCATTAGTCTTCTTGCATAGAATAAAATGTGCCATCTTTGAAAATTTGTCAACCACCACAAAAATTGAATCATGTCCCCACTGAGTCCTCGGTAAACCAAGAACAAAGTCCATACTGATATCCTCCCAAGGCTTCTCTAGTATAGGTAATGGCTGATACAACCCTATATTCTACTTCACTCCTTTCACCATTTGACATAATCTGCAACTTTGTACAAACTTCTTCACATATTACTGCAACTGCGGCCAATAATAATTCTCACTAACCAAAGAAAGGGTTTTATCACGACCAAAATGTCTAGCCAATCCTCTGCTATGCTTCTCTTTGATGAGATTCTCCCTCATAGAACTTTGTGGAATGCACAAATGACTCCCCATGAATAGCATATCATCCAAAATGATAAAATCCAACCACTTCATTCTATTTAGAGTAATAGGTTCTTTACAAGCTTTCCAAGCTTCACCAAAATCAGGATCCTCTGGATACAAATTCTTGAGTTCCTTGAACCCAACCACCTCAATCTGCATCTCTATCAGCAATAGTTGCCTTTTGCTAAGTGCATCTACAACCCTGTTAGACTTTCCACTTCTGTGTTTCAAAACAAATGTATAACTCTGCAAAAACTCAACCCATTTCAAATGCCTCTGATTCAACTTTCCTTGACTATTCAAATATTGCAAAGCTTGATGATCAGTATACAAAACAAACTCCTTAGGAAGCAGATAGTGTCTCCACTTCTTCAATGCTTGAACTATAGCATAAAATTCTTGATCATAAACAAAATATTTTCTCTTGGCATTGTTCAACTTCTCACTGAAATAAGCAATAGGTTTACCTTCTTGGCTCATAACAACTCCTATTGCAGTACCACTAGCATCATAGTCTACTTGAAACACCTTATTAAAATGTGGAAGTGCTAAAATAGGCTATTCTGTAACTTTTTGTTTCAATAATTTAAAACTCTTATCTACCCCATTAGTCCACTTGAACTCTTTTCTATCCCCTCTCATTGTTTCAGTCAAGGGTCCACAAATACTACAAAAATTTTTGATAATTTTTTTGTAAAAGCTAGCTAAACCATGAAAAGATCTTACCTCAGTAGCACTCCTTGGAGTAGGCCATTCAAAGATAGCCTATAATTTCTCTGGATCTATTTTCAGAGCTTCTGCTGATACTACAAATCCCAAATACACTAATTCCTTCTTCACAAAACTGCACTTCTTCAAATTAATCAACAATTTCTCAGCTCTCAACTTCTCAAACACCATATGAATATGCATCATATGTTCCTCCGATGTCTTTCTAAAGATCAAAATATCATCTAGGTAAACAATGAAAAACTTACCCAGAAATTCTTTCAAAACCTCATTCATGAGCTGCATGAAAGTGCTCGGTGCATTGGTTAGCCCAAAAGGCATGACTAACCACTCATACAGTCCTTCTTTTGTCTTGAAGGTAGTCTTCCATTCATCTCCTTCTCTGATCTGAATCTAGTGATATCCACTCTTCAAATCTATCTTTGAGAAATACACAGCCCCGCTCAAATAGTCCATAATATCATCCATTCGTGGCAATGGAAACCAATACTTGATTGTGATCTTGTTTATTGCTCTAGAATCTATACACATCCTCCATTCTTCTTTGGTGTTAATACCACTGGTATAACACAGGGACTTAGATTCTCTCAAATCAACCCCTTCTGCAATAACTCATGTACTTGCCTGTTCAACTCTTCACTTTCTGTTGGTGTCATTCTGTGTGTTGCCTTGTTTGGAAAACTGGCTCTTGCAATCAAATCCATCTAATGGATGATCTTCCTTACCGGTGGTAATCCATCAGGTACATTATCAGATACAATATCCTGAAACTCATTCAACAAATTTGTAACCTCTATAGGTACATCCTCCATTTCCTCTTTACCAGCTTTTGGAATTAAAGAAAAACACACATGCTCATGCCTCATACCATCTAGGAATTCTCTTCTATCAACAAAAGTTATTCTTACATTACCACATACCTTTTCTTCGGTCTCCTTCAATGGCTTTAGCTTATGTCGCACTCCATCCTTTGTCAGGGAATAGGTATTCACATGACCATCATGTACAACACATCTATCAAATTGCCACGGCCTACCCAACAACATGTGACATGCATCCATAGGTATGATATCACATAGTACCTCATCATGGTACCCACTAATCTTGAACTTTACTAGGCATTGTTCACTGACCATGACCTTGTGGTCATCCTGCACCCAGGCAATCCGATTTGGATGTGGGTGTTTCTATCTCTTGAGCTTCAACTTTTTCACCATCTCTTTTGACACCAAATTGTTAGTACTTCCACTATCAATAATCACATCACAACATTTACCCTCACACTTGCATCTAGGGTGAAATAGGCTCCTCCTTTGTTCAGGTTCATTCTCACCACTCGATAGGACTCTTCTGTTAATCAACATTTCTCCTCTTTTAGCATCTTCATAATTTGAGGATCTGGCATCTTCATCTACATGTGCCACTCCGGCTTGGCCTTCATTCCTTCTATCTATCCTTCCTTGGCATTGAGGACATTCAAATGCCCTGTGACCTTCTTCTCCATAGTGAAAACATGTTCCATGGAAACCTCCTCTTCCTGAACCTTGTCCTCTTCCTCTTCCTCTCTAATCTCTATTGTTTTGATCTTGGAAACAATTGGAGTTGTTTCCTCTCTGATTTTGACTACTACTAGCCTCATCCTTCTTCTTTGGATCCTTATTTTGGCTTCCATATGACTGTCCACTAGATCATCCACTGTGACCTCTTCCATTTTGTCTGCTCTCAAACTTCTTGTTCAACTTTTCCTCTACTTTTAACGAAAACTAGTATGCCTCTTCAATACTGTTCATTCGAACCAAATTCAACTCCTCCTGAATGCTTGGCCTCAACCCATTAAAGTAATGGGCAACTTTCTCCTTATCAGCTTCTACATGGCCTGTTCTAATGAGGATTCGATAGAACTCCTCTGTATACTCCTAAACAGATCATCCTGCTTGCTTCAAACTTTGCATTTTCTTTAGTAGGTCAAGCTGATAATCAACAGGGATGTACTGTCACTTCAATTTATCCACCATCTGATCCCATCTTATGATTTTATCTTTCCCTCTTCTATTTCACTCCAACTAAATCTCTTGCCACCAGATCTTCGCATGACCTTTCAGTCTGGCCTTTGCTAATTTGATCCTATCAGGATCCTCAATATCTTCATACTCAAAATATTCTACACATTCATTGATCCAATCGATCAACTCCTCTGGGTTAAGATTTCCTAAAAATGTAGGAACCTCAATCTTAGGTCTTTTTCTGATCTTGGAAATGGCCCAAAAAAGTCTTTCTTCCTCTTGGTTTACAACTTCGACTTCTGCTTCTTGATCTTCTTTTTTGGCTTCATCCTCGCTTTCATCTCTGACATTAAGATTCATTCCTCTGTGAATCTTTTCTTTCAATGCTCGCACTTGTCTCTGGAGTGCTCTAACCTCAGGTGTTACAGCACCATCTCTTCCACCACATTCCCTTCATGAAGGCATTTTCATGATGCACACTGAAACCCTAACCACGGTCCTAGTGCAAACTACCTCATAGTCGGTGATCTATTTACATAGAAACCCTAACCCATGGTCCTGGTGCAAACTACCTCACAATTGGTGATCTATTTACACACTCAGGAAAACCTGGCTTGGATACCACTTGATGAAGGGTGCTCCCCTTAATATCATAAACACATAACAAAAATAGAGAAATAACAGCAATATGCAAGAACAGAAAATTGGCTTCTTATTATCTCCACAAATCTGGAATTACAAACTTTTAGAATTACAATATGCAAAGCCACATGGGCATTCCCTTACAATATTCTGTAGGACAAAGCCTCTAGTCAATACCCAGATCTACTACCCAAAACTGTCCCGAACTGCCTAAGACAACACTACAACCTTCCTTATATAGGCAATTTTCCACCGCTTGGGAAGGTTCCAAAATTTTTTTAGCCAACAAGGCCGACCAAACTTAGAATTATTTTATTTTTCATTTTATTACATCAAATTTGGCCCAAAATAACTTTTGAAACCCAAACAAAAATTTTGAAGGAAAATCATTTTCCATCATTTTAGGTGACTCAACTTCCGGAGACCATAAGTCATCACCCATTGACTCGATTGACTATTATAACCCCATTTCAGAAAGGGCACGAGGAGCTCTACAACAATTAACTCAACCAAGCTTCATTCAGCTAAAAATTTGACCTCATCTGGGGCCTCTAATGTTAGAAATAGGAAATACTGAGAGGGGGGGGTGAATCAATATTTCACAGACTTTTTCTTTTTCCCACTTATGGATATAACAGATTACTTTAGTGCATACAAATATTATCAAACTGATTAACAAACATAGCAGTAAATAGAAAGAACTCATAACACATGATATGTTCTCGAGGAAACCCTGGCCAAGGGAAAACCCTAGTGGGGATGGTACCCACAAAGATCACTAATCAAAAGTATCCTATTAGCGATATTGGACCTTGTTAGGAGTCAATTTATAATATATAGTAGATCTATCCTGGTTAAAGGACTTTAGGCCTTGTTAGAAGCCTTAACCCTGTTAGGAGTTAGATTACAAAACCTGATTACCAGCTGAGCTCACTGCCCAAAAAGGTAATACAAAATGTTTCTAACTATAATATGGTACTGCTTACAACTTCACATCAATATCCTTTCTTTCTATCACAATATACAACTATCGCAAGTTATCTTTTCTTTCTTTTTACACATCACATGTATATTTCATTACATTTCAAGTATGCCTAATATATGAGTTATTAGAGCTAATAACTTTACATGGTCAGCTTCCAAAATATTTATCCAAGAGTAAACATCTAGGATGCCATCCCTTCATAATGTTAAGTCATTATTTTGACAAGCAAAAATAATCCCTTAACTCTTTCACTAATACTATCTCCAAAACTATTATGTCTGCAAAAACTATCTTCGGTAAACTTTGAATAACTTTGTCCGTACTACTCCAAACTTTATGCACACTAAGATGGGGTATCCTCATACTCTGTAGAAGCTTTAGTTAACTATGCAAACAAAAATATTACTCTAGTGGACGTCACCAACTAAATCTTCATCAGGTGCTTTGTCAGGATCACTATATCCATACTTAGACAATTTCTTCCTTCAACTTGCCATACTTGCATTCCAGATTCTTCACTCTCAATAGAGATCATATGTTTCCATAATGACAACATCTATGCATCCACATTATCCAAATTTCCAACAATCTCCCCCTTTGTCATTGGTGGCAACATATGGGAAAATTGGCTAAGTGTGCAAACAAAACTTCAAAGTATTTACACAAAATTGTGGCCAAAAGTTATACAACACATATACAATATTGTACTCCATAGAATAGCTCCCCCTATGAGTATCCTTCCTCATAATATATTCAATTTTCTACTATCTCTCCCCCTTTGACAACAATGACAAAGATAGGGTGTACAAAAATTTCAAAAAAAAACTTTATACCTTGTTATCAACTATTGCAAAGCTAGTAGGCTTGCAACATAGTCACCAAACTCTGACTTCCATGATTCAAAATCTTTCTCCCATACCTTCTTGATGGATTCAGCAACATTGAGTAGAGTACTCAATCCGTATGCTACTATCTGACAAGCTTGCAGAGAATTGAAGCTAAACTTCTGAAAAGATGTCTTTGGTGAAAGACACTGCTCAATTTGGTCTTCAACAATTGAGGTCTTGATTGAGATGTTCTCTCTCAAGATGTTAATCCTGAGCATCTTTCTATTCTTCTCCTCTGCTAACATTCTAATTTCATCATTTAACTTCCTTATGTTCTTCTCTACAAAACTTATCTTTACATTTGGGCTTGATAAGGTGTTTGTTTCAGATGTAATTGCATCTATCTTCTCTCTGATCTTCTTATCTTCTTCGGCTGTTAGGATTTCTAATTTTGTGCATTGTATATACAAACTCTTTCCAGTCTCAAAATGTTTCCTCAAATTCTTTATGCATACATCCAAACTACCAATATCATTTCAAATATTTACACTTAAATTTTGTTACATTTCTGCTTCAAAAGTCTTCCTAAACTTTTATTCTAGCAATATCCTTTAAGTTAGAAAATTCAGAGTCAAAAGAGTTTATTACTATTTTAGCTTTCTCAAGTGGATCTGATTTAGATACCTTAGTGATGATCACACTCTCAATTTTCCCTGTCAAAACTCTAACTTTTCCTTTACGGTCCTTCACCTTCTTATTCTTTCCAATAATTTTATTAAGAGATGTGATGAACTCAAGCTGATCATCATCTTCAACTTCTTTTCCAAGGTCTTCAAAAATTGAACCAATTTGTCTCTTCTTACTGTCAGGTGCACTAGGGGTAGTGACCTTTGTCAAAATTTTTTTACCTTTAACTGTTTGTTCTACTGGAACTGATTCTGATACCGCTGATGCTTCCACTGCCTGTATATCCTTTTCTGATTCTGTAATCTTATCTTTCTCTTCTAAAGCCAAATTGTCAACAATGTTTCCTAGATCATGAAATACTGCATCATCTGATTCTAGTGTCACTTTGGTTCCTTCAATGTCCATTGATTCTTTGCCAATATTGATATGTGAAGAAGATGGAACTTCTTCAATACCAACTTCCTCTGCATGCGGTTCCTCTGATTACTTCTGCTGAGGGTCTGATTCAACATGCTTTTCTGCAACTATATCTACAAGAACTTGCATTACTGCTTGCTCTGTCTCTTTCTGTACTTCCTCCTTTTTGCCTCCCATTATAAGGATTGTTCTTCTCTTAGTTCTCAATAAAGTTCCAAGAGACTTCAAGAATCTCTTCAAATGATCTTCATCCTCAACTTCACAGAACTATCTGATTACATGTTCTCTCTTTTTTATGTCCTCTTCTTGTGCTCTCTGTTTTCTATTCACAAGTCTGTTATACAAATTTTCTGGGATCTTACCATGAATAGTGCTAAGTTTCTTATCTGTCACAATCATATGTGTAATCATTGTATTCTCAAAATTCAATTTGTCAAATGATTGATATAGATCATAGAATTTATTCAACTTAGTGAAGTCTCCATGCTTCAATATATCTTCATTAACTCTTTCAATTCTTTGTTTCCAAGTTTTCTTCTTGATTGAAACTACATCATCATCTTTAATTACCGCTACATTTCTAGGTACAGGTGGTACTATCACTTTCTGTCTCTTGCCGGGTCCTGTTGCACTCACTTTTACTCTTTTGCTAGGAATAAGAGAAAAAGATTTATCTCCTTCATCTTTTTCAAGTACTTCAACTTTTACCTTTACTGCAATAGGATCAATAGGATCTGCACTAGATGTCTCAGGTGAAATTACAAGATTTTCACTTTGCTTCAAGGCTTCTACAGTCTTCTTAGCTATGTCAAACTCATGACTTGACATACCAGATTCTTTCAGTATCTTCTTCATAGTAGATTCAACTCTCTTACTAGATTGCTTCTTTTCTCTCAAACTTATTACAGAGTTGAAATTCTCTTCATAGGTTCCAAACCTATTTGCATGACCATCCAACTCACACTTTAACAATCTATTCACATATCCTACTATTTTTGCTTCAGATATTTCATAGCCAAGAGGGTCTATGAATTCCATTCTAGGCTCAACTACTTCAATGTAGGTGAAATCAGTGTCTACCATAAAACAAATGTCATCTTTATGCTTTTCAACTAAGGATTGAGGAATCCTTGATTTATTCTTAACAATATTCTGAAAAGTCTTCAATACAAGCTTCACACTGTCATTAACTTTATCAAAAAGGTGCTTCATGTAGACTGAGTTTATTCTTTCCATTGTGTTCACATTGTCACTCCAATCAACTATGTAAGGAAATCTTCTCAAAATATGGAAAAACATATAGGTTATCAGAGATGAAAACCTAAACTGTGTGTACTTAGCCTTCTTGATCTTTTCTAAGTTCTCAAATAACTGAATTTTCAAAATTTCACATAGGTCTACTTGTTTCTTCTCAATACACATAAGATAAGCTACATGAACCATTCCTGCAGCCATGTCATCTTCCCTTGAACTACCATAGAATTTAGCTATTAGGATCTTACAAAGGTACCTAACATCATCTTGCTTAATTTTACTTATCACAATTCCTCTACCATTATAACTAGATCCAGTGTTGTCTAAAACAATCTTTCTCATGTTCTTTTCATTCAGTGGAATCTCTCCAACTTTAGATAATCTAGTAACATCATGAATTAGGTCGGCAATTATATCAATAACTCTATCCTCCATCCAGAATTTCCCATTGTGGATTCTACTTAAAATGATCTTGGTACATTCCTCATCATTAAATTCATACTTCATGGAATATTTGATAATTTCATTGTTCTCTAGGTGCCCATAAGCTGGTTTAACTGACATGTCTTGATTATACAATTTCTTGTAATCATCACTAAAATCTGCATCTCCCAAAGTTTCAAACTTGCAACCTAAATATCCTTTAACATTCTCAATATGCAATACTCTATCTGGTACAGATGATAGTGCTAGACTATTATCAATTTCAGTTGGTTCTACTAGTTCTTTCTTAATCTTAGGTCTATTATTTTCCTTAACATTATGAACCATAGAAATATCCTTCTTATCAACTGATTAAAGATCAAAAAATACCTCAACTTTGCAAATCTAGGGTTTCGGTATGATCGTCGGTGCAAACTGCTTCCAAACTTCTTCAAATCATCCTTAACTTGATTTTTCTTCTTTCAAATCTCTTTTCAATCACTTTGTAATCATGATAACTTCAATTTCAACCTTATAACACTTCACATTAACTTGATCTGACATTGCATTCATTCATTTTGCCGCTAAAACCTCAAAAAGCTGATTCTGCAAACCTGCAACCATAAAACTTTCTGGGACCTCGCAAAACACAATATTTTCTTTTGTGCACTTAACCATAGCATTAGTACAACATAATAAACCTATATCTAACTACGCAAAACTTAACTCATTCAAATTCCTGATCTACACTAATCCTAAGTCCTAAACTATAGAAACTTACATAATTTAAGTACTTAAAGAAGGGTCAGGTAAAGATTCATCCTTACCATTAGATACATTACCTTCCTGACTACTTTCAGTGTTCACTATACCTCCTTGATCTATGCCTTTATCAAATTTTACTTCATCGTTATTGCTACAACAACCTTTCTCTTTATTTCTTGCATTTTCATTCCTTCTTGCATTGTTCCTAAGGTTAGGGTTATGATTATAACCTCCATTGTTCATTCTGCAAAATCTTTTTGAGTGTCCAAACTTGTTGCATAACTGACAAATGATTCCATTGTTTCCAAATCTTTGTCCTTGTTGGTTCATCTGTGACCTGCAATTTCTAGCAATATGTCCTGCTTTGTTGCATCTAAAACATACTACCACTTTTCTTTGATTCATTTCTTCAATAGATTTCTTATCTGCATTGTTAGTATTCCCAATCATTCTATCATAATTATTCAAAATTACTTTAGGTCTTCTACATTTGTTAGCTCTGTGTCCAAAACTATGACAATTATAACAATGTCCATTAAGAGGTTTAAATTGCTTACCTGTGCAATCTCTCTTCATGTGCCCAATAGTATTACAAACAAAACATCTACCTTTGAATTCTCTTTGCATTCCTTTAGATGATTCTTCCTATTTTGATTCTTCTTGCTTTGATTCTTCTTTCTCTCTAGGTGGTTCTTCTTTAGATGGATCTTCCAATGTGTTCTCATCTAGCTTTATTTCCTCCACACTTTCAGATGTCTTCAGATCTGGCTTCTTACTTTCATGGATTGTTCTAAACATACTAAATCCAAATCCAGTCCTATCAAAGAATGGTTCTTCAAAAGAAATTTGTTTTCCAGTCTTATCACTATTTGAATATAGCCTTTCAAGTTGTTGTTTAGATTGAGTTAATTCACCTTTCACAATTTTATTATACTTCTCAAGTTCCACATACTGCACTTTTACTTTTTCAGATTCAGATGTTTCCTTTTCAAGTCTTGACCTCAGATCTTCATTCTTAGTTTTCAGTTTTTCATTATCAGATCTAAAATTTCCATCTTTCATACTAAGCTTCAGATTTACTATCTTCAACTCACGCTTAAGGATCTCATTTTCTTTTTCTAATTCATCACAATCTTCAATAAGCATATCAGATTTCTTTTCAAATTTCAGATCTTCAATCTTACCTTTTAATTTGTCAATAGCATTCTTTGCATCTTCATATTTTCTTCTTAAGGAGTTTCTTTCATCAATAAGCATATCAATCTATTCAAGAGCTTCTTCAAGATTCTTCTAAAGTTGATCCATATCCATAGAGATCTTACTCAACCTGCTAAGCTTTCCTTGAATGTTCCTTCTCTGAGTAAGTGCGCTCTGATACCAATTGTTAGAAATAGAAAATACTGAGAGGGGGGGGTGAATCAGTATTTCACAAACTTTTTCTTTTGCCCACTTATGGATATAACAGATTACTTTAGTGCATACAAAGATTATCAAGCTGATTAACAAACATAGCAATAAATAGAAAGAACTCATAACACATGATATATTCTCGAGGAAACCCTGGGAAAGGGAAAACCCTGGTGGGGATGGTACCCACAAAGATCACTAATCAAAAGTATCCTATTAGGAATATTGGACCCTGTTAGGAGTCAATTTACAATATATAGTAGATCTATCCTGGTTAAAGGACTTTAGGCCTTGTTAGAAGCCTTAACCCTGTTAGGAGTTAGATTACAAAACCTGATCACTAGCTAGCTCACTACCCAAACAGGTAATACAAAAATTTTTTGAATGTAATATGGTACTTCTTACAGCTTCACATCAATATCCTTTCTTTCTATCACAATATATAACTATCGCAAGTTATCTTTTCTTTCTTTTTGCACATCACATGTATATTTCATTACATTTCAAGTATGCCTAATATATGAGTTATTAGAGCTAATAAATTTACATGGTCGGCTTCCAAAATCTTTATCCAAGAGTAAAAATCTAGGATTTCATCCCTTCATAATGTTAATTCATTATTTTTACAAGAAAAAATAATCCCTTAACTCTTTCGCTAATACTGTCTCCAAAACTATTCTGTCTGCAAAAACTGTCTTCGGTAAAATTTGAATAACTTTGTCTGTACTGCTCCAAACCTTATGCACACTGAGATGGGGTATCCTCATACTCTATAGAAGCTTTAGTTAACTATGTAAAAAAAAATATTTCTCCAGTGGACGTCGCCAACTAAATCTTCATCGGGTGCTCTGTCAAGATCACTGTATCCATACTTAGACAATTTCTTCCTTCAACTTGCCATACTTGCATTCCAGATTCTGCACTCTCAATAGAGATCATATGTTGCCATAATGACAACATCTATGCATCCAAATTAGCCAAATTTTCAACATCTAAATTTTAGGAATGAATGCAAAGTGTTTTGGCAGTCATTCTGTAGCAGTTGTTGTTGCATTCATGACTTGGATTGTCATTGATGTCAACACAGTGATATTCTAGATATTAGTAAGAAAGTAGGTATAGTTTTGTTTTGTACACATGTTGTATTGCAGATTGGATTTTTCATAGTTGATGGTATGTTCTTTGGTGTGTTATTAACCTATGGTTAACAGCACAAAAAGAAATTCATTCATTTGTAAGAGTTATGAGCATTTTGGTGAAAGCAGTGTTTAGATAGTGTTTCTGTGTAGCGATGTTCAAAAATTGGAGGATATCTCTTAGCTGGGATGGAATCTGATTTTGCACAATTAAAGGGATGTTGGAGAATCATTAATGATGATGTGGTTTACAATGCAAACTTCGAGGATATGTTTGGAGAAAGTTACAGTAACTGGAAGCCGATAGTTTTATGTGAATTCTGTGTGTAGCGTGTAGAATTTATTATTTTGTAATTGAGGACTGACTCATTTTTAATTATGAGTTTGGTATATAAGAAGGAACTTTTTCCTTATTTTAATGAGTACTATGAAGATTGAGATGCGAGTATATGCATGAAGTGAAGAAAAGAGCTAATTCAGTGATGAAGGAAGACTTGTGAGTACAGAGATCTGGAATTGTGATCTTGTGTAGCAGAGAGTGTAGTTTTGGAATAGTGTGAAGGAGGTAATATATTTCATATTATTCTATTGAATGATTATAAGATATTTTGGATAGTGGGTTCAGAGATCTTGCCTTGAAGCTGTTTGGGCAGTGGGTCCTTCTGTCTTCCATAAACTCTTAACCAGGTTAGAATCTTTTAACAGGGATTCAAAATCTCCTAACAGGGATTTATATGTACTGGATGTATTTCATAAGACTCCTAATAGGGTTCATCCTCTAACAAGGAACTTTCATATTAGTGCATCATTTTGTGGGCATCATTCCCACCGGGGTTTACTCTTTTCAAAAGGTTCCCTAGTTAACATATCTTGTGTTATTGTGCAATTGTGTATGATTATCTTTCTATGGTTGATCAGTACATTGATTATATTGTTTAAAGCTATTGAATGGATAAATTATCAGATAACTGATTCACCCCCCCCCCCCCTCTTAGTTGTCTTGGGGATCTTTACTTTCTAACAATTGGTATCAGAGCAGCAGGTCCTTGAAAGAAAAGTTTAACAACTTAAGGAGATCCATGGTGAATTTCAGGAAAGAAAGCCCTAAGTTTGATGGAGTAAATTTTGATAGCTGGAAAGAAAAGATGAAGACACATCTATTGTGTTTAGGACCAAGTTATTGTTTGATTACAAAGAATGAGAAGACTATCATTGAGGAAGACAATCTAGAGGCAGGAACTAAAGATGAACTAGATCTATTCATGTGTAACATACTTGTAAGAGAAGCACTTTTGTCAGCACTACCGGAGAATGAATATAGTCAGGTAAGATGTTTGAAAACATCTCATGCAATTTGGAAAGCTTTACATTCTACTTTTCAAGGTGATGAACATGCAAAGAAGGCTAGATTACATAATTGGATTTGTGCATTTGAAGATATTAGAATGATGGAAGATGAATCTATTAGAAGTTATATTGGTAGGATGTCTGAGATTGTGATAGGAATAAATTCTTGTGGAGGTGATAAGACAGAGAATGAAGTGATATGTAAAATTCTAAGAACTTTGACACTAGTATTCAAGCAGACAACGCAGATGATTGAACAAGTGATACCTTGTACATCGAACTTTTCAAGAGAGACTCTTCTTGGAAGATTAGAAACAATAGAGATGAACTTGAGATTATCAAGAGAGCTACCTAGAATGGAAATAGCATTCAATGCTCTTAGCATTAGACCTATAAGAAGTACTAGTGTGAATGGAGATTATGCCAGTAGTAGCAGATCTAAGGAAGATAAGAAGATTGAAGAAGGTATTAAATTACTTGTAAAAAGACAACTAGATGGTAAGATAATCTTTAAATGTTGGACTTGTCAAGAATATGGTCATTTTGTATCTAAATGTCCTAAAAGAGTTAAGAAGTATAGAAGCAACTTTAAACCTAGGAGATCTAAAGAATGTTATTACGCAAATGATGAAGATTTTGAAGCAAGAATTGAAAAACATTTAAGTGACAGTGATAATGATAACTTTGAGGAAATAGGATTTGTAGCAATTAAAGAAGCAAGTTCTAAATCTAATAAAAGGGAAGAAAAAGCATTAGTTTCACAAGTTGAAAAGAAATCTGATTGGATTATAGATAGTGGTTGTTCACATCATATGACTGGAGATAAAAGAAAGTTTGTTAAGTTAGATAATTATGATGGAGGAATTGTTAGGGTTGGTAACAATGCACCTTGTTTGATTAAGGGTATAGGATCTATTACTCTTGATGGAAGGACTAACACTGATGATGTTTACTTTGTTGATGGACTAAGACATAATCTACTAAGTGTTGGACAATTGGCTAATAAGGGTTATCAAGTTTGGTTTTCTGAGAAAACTTGTGTGATAAAAGATAAAGATGGAAATCTGATTGGAAAAGGATCCAGAACCAGAGGTAATGTATTTCAATTGAATCCTACTGAGATGACATGTTTGATAACTAGGATTGATGACAGTTGGTTATGGCATAAAAGGTTTTGTCAAATAAACTTTGATAATATTGTCAAGGTGAGCACTACACTTGCGGTTAGAGATTTACCTAGAATTATGAAACCTACTAACATGATTTGCAAAGAATGTATGATGGCAAAGTAGAAAAGGAGTTCATTTCTCAATAAGAAGTTCACATCGGCAGAGAAGTTGGAGATTGTTCATACAGACTTGAGTGGTCCTACTAGGACTGGAGGGTTCTATGGTGAAAGGTATTTTATGATTCTTGTTGATGATTTTACAAGAATGATGTGGATTGCATTTTTGAAAGAAAAATCTAAAGCATTTGATAAATTTAAGATCATGAAAAGCAAAATTGAGAATGAATCTAGAATGAAGTTTAAGTGTCTAAGATCTGATAGAGGTGGTGAATTTACATCTAGAGAGTTTAACACTTTTTGGGAAATGAATGGCATTAAGAGACAACTTTCAGCCCCTAGAACACCAGAACAAAATGGTATTGTAGAAAGAAGAAATAGATCAATAACTAAAGTAGCAAGAGCTATGTTGTTTGAAAATGATTTGGCTAAAATTTTTTGGAGAGAAGCAGTGAACACAACAGTATACACTATGAACAGAGTACAAATCAGAGCAGATACAAACAAGACACCTTATGAATTATGGTTTGAACATAGACCCTCAGTTAAGTATTTTAGAATTTTTGGAAGTAAATGTTATATAAAGAGAGATGATGATATAAGAAAGTTTGATCCTAGAAGTGATGAAGGAATATTTCTTGGATATTCTTTAAAAAGAAAAGCATATAGATGTTATAACAAAAGAACTAAGACTATTGTTGAAAGTGAAAATGTAAAAGTTGATAAGAAGTTTAAAATTCAAGAAAGAATGCTTGATTATGAATCTGATGGAGAAGCACAACCTCAACCCAACATTGAAAATGCAGAATTATTTTTTGAAACTAACAGTAATTTGCTGAATGAAAGTCATACTGAAGAAGACAGAGAAGAAACCAAAGAATAAAATAGAGAAGAAAGTAGAGAAGAATCTATAGTCAGAACAAGATCAGTAACTATGACACCTAACAGGTATACTTCAAGACATCACCCTATTGAGCAAGTTATTGGAAGTTTAGATAGAGGATTTTTTACTCGGAATAAGGTAAATTTATGTTTGATTTCTCAAATTGAACCTAAGACTACTAATGAAGCTTGTGAAGATGAAAATTGGATCAATGCTATGAAAGAAGAACTAGAGCAGATTAAAAAAACAAGACATGGGAATTGGTCCCTAGACCTGAAGACAAGAATGTGATTGGAACAAAGTGGGTATTTAGAAACAAGATGAATGAACAAGGAGAAGTGATAAGAAACAAAGCAAGATTGGTATGTAAAGGATATTCACAACAAGAAGGAATTGACTATGAAGAAACTTTTGCACCTGTGGCCAGGCTTGAAGCAGTGAGAATGTTTCTAGCATATGCAACTTACAAGAAATTCAGAGTGTATCAGATGGATGTGAAGTCAACATTTTTGAATGGTGAATTGGAAGAAGAAGTCTACATTGAGCAGCCTGAAGGTTTTCCTTTGACACAAGAAGGAGATATGTTATGTAAGTTAAAGAAAGCTTTATATGGATTAAAACAAGCACCTAGAACCTGGTATGCAAGATTGGATAAGTATTTATTGAAATTGGGATTTATAAAAGGAACAGCAAATAGTAACTTATACACAAAAGAAATTGAGAATGGTTTGTTGGTTATAGTTATATTTGTTGATGATATTATCTTTGGAGGAGAAGATGAAGCTAGTGACAAATTTGCAGATGAAATGAAGACTGAATTTGAGATGAGCATGATTGGAGAAATGAAATACTTTTTGGGATTACAAATAACACAAAGCAAGGAAGGTATATTTGTAAGTCAGACTAAGTATTTGAATGACTTATTGAAAAGATTTGGAATGGAATATTCTAAACCTATTGGAACACCTATGGTAACCGAACATAAGTTATCTAGCAAAGATGAGACACCAACAGTTGAGTAGAAAAAGTATAGATCTATGATTGGAGGATTGCAGTACTTGACACATACAAGACCTGATATAACACATTCAGTGGGGATTGTAGCAAGATTTCAAGTAGAACCTAGAGAATCACATTATGCAATAGTGAAGAGGACATTGAGATAGCTGAAAGGAACAATGGATTATGGATTATGGTATGAGAATTTTGATGATTTTACCTTATGTGCCTATACTGATGCAGATTGGGGCAGCAGCATTGATGACAAGAAAAGCACCAGTGGTGGAGCCTTTTTTCTTGGAGGTAAATTGGTCTCTTGGCTAAGTAAGAAGCAAAATTGTACTTCACAAAGCACAGCAGAAGTAGAATATGTTGCAGCAGCAAATAATTGTAATCAGATTATTTGGATGAAGCAGATGTTGAAAGATATTGGAATAAGGTTTGATGAGCTTGTTGTTATACATTGTGACAACACCAGTACAGTATGTCAAAAAATCCTATTTTACATTCTAAGACTAAACATATTGAGATACATAAGTATGATTGGAGTACATAAGTACAAAGGAGCAGATAGCAGATATATTTACAAAGCTTTTACCTAAGGATACATTTGTGTATTTGAGAGGTATGCTTGGGGTTATGCCCCAACCCATTTTTGATAATTTATGTAGATGATTGCATCCATCCAGTGGTATATGAGCCCTATCTTTCTTCTGGATTGGATGTTGGAACTTCCTTTATGGGGGAGTTTATGAGCTAAGTCATGAGGACTCTTGTTATTGTATTCTTCTGAAAAGTGTCTTTTGACATTAAGTTGTTGTTGACTTAGTGATGGAATTTCTATCATTGATGTCAATGGGGGAGAGATATACATGAAAAACATTGTGGCTTGTATGAGAGAGCTGAATAGGAAAACGAAGCAAGATTTGATTTGATATTTTGCAGTGATGTTGCAGTATTGGATTTTTGGAACATTGGATGTTTTTCATCTATGTTACCATCAATTCCAATGGGGGAGATTTTTAGGAATGAATGCAAAGTGTTTTGGCAGTCATTCTATAGCAGTTGTTGTTGCATTCATGACTTGGATTGTCATTGATGTCAACACAGTGATATTCTAGATATTAGCAGGAAAGCAGGTACAATTTTGTTTTGCACAAATGTTATATTGTAGATTGGCTTTTGCGTAGTTGATGGTATGTTCTTTTTTATGTTATTAACCTATGGTTAACAATTCAAAAATAAATTCATTCATTTGTAAGAGTTATGAGCATTTTGGTGAAAGCAGTGTTTAGACAGTGTTTCTATGTAGCGATGTTCAGAAATCGGAGGATATCTCTTAGCTGGGATGGAATCTAATTTTGTGTAGTTAAAGTGATGTTGGAGACTCATTAATGATGATGTGGTTCATAGCACAAACTTTGAGGATATGTTTGGAGAAAGTTACAGTAACTGCAAGCTGACACTTTTATGTGAATTCTGTGTGTAGCATGTAGAATTTATTATTTTGTAATTGAGGACCGACTCATTTGTAATTATTTGAGTTTGGTATATAAGAAGGAATTTTTTCCTTATTGTAATGAGTACTATGAAGATTGAGATGCAAATATATACATGAAGTGAAGAAAAGAGCTAATTCAGTGATGAAGGAAGACTTGTGAGTACAGAGATCTGGAATGTGATCTTGTGTAGCAGAGAGTGCAATTTTGGAAAAGTGTGAAGGAGGTAATATATTTCATATTATTCTATTGAATAATTCTAAGATCTTTTGGACAGTGGGTCCTTCTGTCTTCCATAAACTCTTAACCAGGTTAGAATCTTTTAACAGGGATTCAAAATCTCCTAACAGGGATTTATATGTACTGAATGTATTTCATAAGACTCCTAATAGGGTCCATCCTCTAAAAAGGAAATTTCATATTAGTGCATCATTTTGTGGGCATCAGTCCCACCAGGGTTTACTCTTTTCAAGAGGTTCCCTAGTTAATGTATCTTGTGTTATTGTGCAATTGTGTATGATTATCTTTCTATGGTTGATCAGTACATTGATTATATTGTTTAAAGCTGTTGAATGGATAAATTATCAGATAAATGATTCACCCCCCCCCCCTCTTAGTTATCTTAGGGATCTTTACTTTCTAACACTAAAACCTTCAAAATTGAGTTCAAAGTTTCTGTACCCTATTTCCAAAACCGAAAAGTTTCAATATGTTCAAAACTAGACTTGATCTACCAATGAAACTTTACAAGCAGGCTGATATGACTAAGATGAACCTCCAACTATGAAATCAAAAAATTCTAAGATCATATGGCCAACTTACTAAAAATAGCAAGTTTTCATAAATGGCAGCTCTACACAAGATAGCCCTTACCAAAAAGAAACCTGAAATATTTTTGGGTGATGCAAGATTGCTCTTACACCCAGGATGCTCCTGCATCAAAGTATGTTGATAGAAAGGAAATCCAAGGCCATGTCCTAGAAGATCAACTAGCAAAGGCACCATTAGGAGATGAACATCCTATTTAGGTAGAATTTCCAGATTCAAAGATATTTAATGTTGAAGCAAAAACATGGAAATTATACTTTGATGGTTCATGAGCAAGAATAATATTTATTACACCTCAAGGATCAACAATCCCTAAATGATATAGGCTACTATTTCCATGCACAAACAATATAGTTGAATATGAGGTGTTAGTCATTGGCGTCAAATTTCCCTTAGAATGGAAGGTGACATAATTGCAAATATATGAAGATTCTCAATTAGTCATTACTTAGATGAATAATGAATATAAAACTAAAGATGACAAGATGATACCTTACAGAAATATGATAGAAGAGTATGTGCAGGATCATGGTATACCAAGCTATGGCCTTAAGTGGCAATGGAAAATCATAAAATCAGGGTTAGTCAACTTGATGTTATCAACCTTATGTGAAAAGTTATAAGAACAAAATCTTTAGGAAATTGAATGTATTTTCTAAACTACTAGCCCTTGTCTAAAATAAAATTAATGTAATTATTTAAAATTTTAGATTTCAATGCAGTATTACAAAAATTTTTAGGAAAAAGATAAAAAGTACATGTATGTCTGACCACCTTAATCACAATCAAATAATGATATATATTTTCACAAGATTCTAGATATAAGTAGTAGACACATACCCGAATGTGACACATATTTTTGTATGATTATTTCCTAAATAAATATTGAATTAAGAATTTTCTACTACAACTTATACAAAATAAAAAAACTCTTGTGTCTGACCACCTTAACTAATTCTAAGCTTTACAAAATTGAAAACTTTTATTTTCTTATAGTAGGTGAAGCATAGAATGTGACGCATGCTTTAGATTTTAAAAATGTTAAACCATTTGAAAGTTATAGTTTTTTTCAATTAGTGTGTCAATTAGGACTTAAAAGATAACTCAATTAGAAGATAAGGAATAACCACTTACTGAACTTGAAATTTGACAACAATTATGTTGATGGAAATCTAATAATGTCTTTAAGAAACGCTTTTTGTTTCATCAATTTAGGGTGAAAAAGAGGTCATTAGCTACATGGGCTAGGTCTAGAGATCAAAGGAAATATGGTGAACACGTCTTTTGGGATGATCATCCACATTTGGCATTACAAAGTAAAAACCCAAGGCAAATACCAAGCCTAATCAGATATCGAGAAAAATATTGCGTATTTGATAAAATTGAATATTCAATAATTTTCCATATCTGATAATATCAGATATCTGATATTTCCCACCCAATTTCAGCATTTCAATTTGAATATTTTTTATGATTTTAGTTTTTTTTCAATTTCATGATTTTAGTTTTTTAAGTTGTATATTATAAATTACATTTTTTTAAATATTAATACTAAATGATAATAGCATTCATATTATATAATTATTTGTATTAGTATTGTATTATATAAATTAATATTAATATTATCTTATATTATTATTATTTAGTATTGTAATTATATAAATTAATATTAGTATTAAATATTTGTTAAAATATCTATATTATAACAATAATACACAAGGGAGAAGGAGAGGGGGGGGAGAGAGAGAGAGAGAGAGAGAGAGAGAGAGAGAGAGAGAGAGAGAGAGAGAGAGAGAGAGAGAGAGAGAGAGAGAGACTATGATGTTTCACTTTCTTCCTACTCGGTATACACAACATCTTCTCAATCTACACTAAGTTCTTCATATACCGACCAAAGAAACCTATACATTCTTGATCTTCAACACTTAACAGAATCATCTAATACAATCAAATCACTATCATAATTTCATAGACTCATCAATAATTTTCTTAATGAATACCTTATGTATAACTTACTCATAGATCTCATCTTCATGCTCATATCTCCTTTCCTTCACCAATATTACCTTCTTTAGATGTTTGCAACTATCATGATAAGTAAAGTCAAAGCTAGTTGACATCAATGTCAATATAAGAACTGATCTAATGTCTCAAATATACTTTAGTATCTTAGTGATCATCTTCATATTCTCCAATTCTTTTCTTGAAGTAGTCTTTTAGTTGTAGTTCTAACAATCTCTCCCTTTGGAATTGATGGCAACACAATATAAAATATACTATAGAATACCAAACATCTTAAGTTTCTAAAAATCAGTCTTTACGATATGACTTGATAGCTCTCCATTAGATTATTCTTTTAATATGTCTAATCACTACACAACTAATGCAGTCAAGCTTGGTGGATCCAATTAAGGACTGATCGACCTTGCAGCCAAACCAATATGCAACAAAAATACATAATACAAAAAGTAGATCTGATATGAAACAGAAGTCTTTATTCATGAAAATACTGATTACATGCAATGTTTTAGGTTGTAAGGCCTTCTCGGTTACGACCAATTACAATGCAAGTAATAGTCTACAAGATCTCACAAGATCTAAATCTTTTCCCTAACATCAGCATCCATCTAGTTGAGGTCTGCAACATGCAACATGCTGGTAGGTACCCAGGAAAGATCTAAAGTTGTACTCCAACTTCCAAGCAATCTTCCTACTACTAAGATCGTAGGCTACTAACCTTCCTTTCAAATATCTCTTCCCTAAACAACTACCCAAGCATCCTATAAATACTGATTCCCAGCCACAAGTCGGCTGATGAAACAATAAATCTTTATACACAAACATTAAATACTAAAACATCAGTTGGCTCTCACATAGCCTTAAAAAATAAATAAAATCTCAAAGATGGCCCCAAATAGTCATTAGATTGGCATAGAAGAATGCAACATGCCAGATCTAGGTCCCCATACATCCAACGGTCAATCCATAACTTAAGGAGTGTGACCCAAATTAAAATCACCAATCGGCCAAGCTGATCTAACAAAAATAATCTAGTCGGTAAGCAAGAACACCGAGAAACAAAAGAAATAACCGAGCAATAGTTGACCAGCCACACCAAGCATGAATGAGAAACATAGTTATTGTGAAGTGCTAGTGAGCTGATGCCTTCAGTCACTGAGTGTTCTTTAGAGACTGAGCACCCTAGTAACCATATAAACCAAGAAACTAGTCTCCCAAACCAAGAAAGAAGTCTCCATACCAAGACCAAAACTAACAATCTACCCTCAAAGACAACATATTTTTGGTTGATACAGGATTACCAAGAATCCTAGGATGCTCTTGCATTAGACACCCCAGGTATGAAATAGTTTCTCATAAGGAAATTAGGAATGCCTCACGGGAATTAGAACAAGTATTCTGAATCTATTCTTCACCCATATCTCTTCTTGTCCTTCATCCCAAGTAGCCTTCACTTCATTTACTGTCTCATGCAAAAAGTCCTTTTGTCTTCCACTTCATTTATCCCATCGGTCAACAACATATAGCAACCAACTCTGACCACTACTGACCACCTCAGTGTCTTGGTAAGGTTCATCCTCTCGAGACTCCTCAACCAACTCATTATCTTATGCATCTCTTTGTATCATAAATGTCACCATCTGCTAAACCATCTTCGCCAGCAAGACCATCTACTTTGTAATCTCAACAAAATCTTTAGATATCTCTTTCACCTTCTCATTCAAACTAGATTTGACAAGAATAGGTTCATCAAACCTCTACTCCTGAGGTTTGTCATAAGGACAACACCTAATAACTCCACATCCTTTAGCCCCTGTATCCTATAAAGGTATCATCTTATGTCAAGCTCCTTCATGCCTAACCACATATGTATTAGCACGACCATCAAACACAACATTTCTATCAAATTGCCAGGGTCTACCGAGCAATAAATGACAAGCATCCATAGGCAATACATCACACAATATCTCATCATGGTAACATCTAGATGAAGGGTGCTACACTTAATACCACAAACACATAACATAAATAGAGAAACAACAACCATATGTAAGAACAAAAAATTGGCTTCTTATTATCTCCACAAATGTGGAATTACAAACTTTCAGAATTACAATATGCAAAGCCACATGGGCATTCCCTTACAATATTTTGTAGGACAAAGCCTCAAATCAATACCTAGATCTACTACCTAGAACTATCTCGAACTATCTAAGATAACACTACAACCTTCCTTATATAGGCAATTTTTCCACCACCTGAGAAGGTTCCAAAATTTTAGCCAACAAGGCCGACCAAACTTAGAATTATTTTATTTTACAATTTATTACATCAATGTCGGCTCAAAATAACTTTTGAAACCCAAATAGAAATATTGAAGGAAAATCATTTTCTGCTATTTTGGGTGACCCAACTTCCAAAGACCATAAGTCATTGCTAGTTGACCTGATTGACTATTATAACCCCATTCCAGAAAGGCCACAAAGCGCTCTACAGGTTTGACTTGTACAAGTGTTTGTCACCCAAATTTTTGACCTCATCTGGGTCATCTAAACCCTTCAAAATTGAGTTCAAAGTTTTTGTACTTATTGCCAATACTGAAAATCTTCAATATTTACAAAGCTAGACTTTATCTGTCAATGAAACTTTACTGGCTGGTTGATATGACCAAAATAAACCTCTAGGGAAGAAATCAAAACATTCTGAGATTAGATGACCAACTTACTAAAAATAGAAGGTTTCCATAAATAGTAGCTTTGCACAAGATAGCCCTTATTGAAAACAAAACCAGAAATATTTTTGGGTGATGCAAGATTGCTCTTACACCCAAGATGCTCCTACATCAGACACCCAAGGTAATTTGAGAAGTGACCCTATCATGACTCAGGTGTGCAGAGGCAAACCAAGATAGTTAACCTCCATTATTAGCCGTGATGAATCTTCAACAGGTCATTCTTTCCACTTGACCAAATATTTTTTCATATGTCTTGTTCCTTGTGCTTATGCCAACACAACTGTCCATTATGTCTTCAATCTCCTTGATATCTGAACTGGTTTCCAGAATACTCCACTATGTTGCTATAACCTCATCTTCAACATGATACTCCGTCAGATCTGAAACATTAAATACTGGTAAAATATTTAGCTCAATAGGCAACTTGACCTCATATGCATTTCCTGAATTATGCTTCTTCAGTATCTTACATGGTCCAAACTTCTTCATTTTCAACTTGTTATATGTGCCAACTGAAAATTACTCCTTCTGTAAATGAACCATGACTTCATCTCCAACTTGAAACTCCTTATGCCTCATTTTCTCATCTGCCTTAGCCTTATACTACACATTCATCTTGGTAATATGCTTCCTTACTTCCTCGTGGATGCTCTTCAAGTGTTCTACAAAATCCTTAGCTTCGGCACTACTTATTCCTCCTTTATCTATCTTTCTCAACTCAAATGCATTTCTAGGACTACTTCCATATACAATCTATGGATGATGTGATGAACTAAACTTCAGATCTATCTTCAACTCTTCACTTTCTTCTAGTGTCATTTTGTGCACTACCTTATTTGGAAAATTGGCTCCTGGAATCAAGTCCATCTAATGACCGATCTTTCTTACTAGTGGTAATCCATCAGGTACATTATCAAATACAATATCCTGAAACTCATTCAATAATTTTGCAACTTCTACAAGTACATCTTCTACTTCCTCTTTCCTAGCCTTTGAAATTAAGGTAAAACACATATGCTCAGTCGCATACCATCTAAGAAATTTCCTCTATCAATAAAAGTTATTCTTGCATTACCACATACCTTTTTTTCTATTTCCTTCAATGGCTTTAGCTTATGTCACACTCCATCCTTTGACAGGGAATAGGTATTCACACGACCATCATGTATAACACATCTGTCAAACTACCATGGCCTACCCAACAACATATGACATGCATCCATAGATATGATATCACATAGTACCTCATCTTGGTACCCACTAATCTTGAACTTTACTAGGCACTTTTCACTAACCATGACCTTGTGGTCATCCTGCACTTAGGAAACCCGATATGGATGTGGATGTTTCCACCTCTTGAGCTTCAACTTTGTCACCATCTCTTTTGACAAAAAATTATCAATTTTCCACTATCAATAATCACATCACAACACTTACCCTCACACTTACACCTGGTGTGAAACAGGCTCCTCCTTTGCTCAGGTTCATTCTCACCACTTAGCATGACTCTTCTATTAATCAACATTTCTCCTCTTTTAGCACCTTCAGAGTTTGATAATTTGGCATCTTCATCTATATGTGCAACTCTGCCCTAGTCTTCATTCCTCCTATTCATCCTTCCTTGATGTTGAGGACATTCAAATTCCCTATGACCTTCTTCTCCATAGTGAAAACACGTTCCATGGAAGCCTCCTCTTCCTCTCTGATCTCTATTGTTCTATTCTTGGAAATGATTGAAATTATCTCCTCTCTGATTCTGACTATTACTGGCCTCATCCTGCATTTTCTAATCTTCATTTCAATCTCCATATGACCGTCCACCAGATCTTCCATCATGACCTCTTCCACTTTGTCTGCTCTCAAACTTCTTGTTTAGATTTTCCTCTACTTTTAGGGAAAACTAGTATGCCTCTTCAATATTGTTCATTCAAACTAGATTCAGCTTCTCTTGAATGCTCTGCCTCAACCAATTAAGCTAACAAGAAACTTTCTCCTTATCAAATTCTACATGGCCTATTCTGATGAGGATTCGATAGAACTCCTCTATATACTCCTGAACAAATCATATCGCTTGCTTCAAACTTTGCATTTTCTTTAGTAGGTCAAGCTCATAATCAACAGGGATGAACTGTCACTTCAATTTATCCACCATCTAATCCCATCTTGTGATTTTATCCTTTCCTCTTTGATTTCACTCCAACTGAATCTCTTGCCACCAAATCTTCACATGACCCTTCAATCTGACCTTTGCAAACTTGACCTAATCAGGATCCTCAATATCTTCATACTCAAAATATTATTCACATTCATTGATCTAGTTGATTAATTCTTCTAGGTTAAGATTTCTAGAAAATGTCGGGACCTCAATCTTAGGTCTCTTCCCGATCTTCAAAATGGCTTAGAAAAGTCTTTCTTCCTCTTGGTTCACAACTTTAACTTCTCCTTCTTGATCTTCTTCTTCGGCTTCATCCTCTCTTTCATCTCTGAGATTAAGATTCATTCCTCTAAAAATCTCCTCTTGCAATGCTTGCACTTGTCTCTGGAGTGCTCTAACCTCAGGTGTTACAATACTAGCTCTTTCGCCACGTTCCCTTCATGGAGGCATTTTTGCACTTCTCACTAAAACCCTAACCATGGTCCTAGTGCAAACTACCTCATAGTTAGTGATTTGTTTACATAGAAACCCTAACACATGGTCCTAGTGCAAATTGCCTCACAATCAGTGATCTGTTTACACAAAAACCCTAACCCACAGTCCTGGTGCAAACTGCCTCACAATCGATTATCTATTTACACACTCTGAAACTCTTGCTCTAATACCACTTGATGAAGGGCACATCCACTCTGATACCACTTGATGAAGGGTTCTCCCCTTAATACCACAAACACATAACAGAAATAGAGAAATAACAACCATATGCAAGAACAAAAAATTGGCTTCTTATTATCTCCACAAATGTGGAATTACAAACTTTCAAAATTACAATATGCAAAGCCACATGGGTATTCCCTTACAATATTCTGTAGGAAAAATCCTCAAATCAATACCCAGATCTACTACCTAGAACTGTCCCGAATTGCCTAAGACAACACTACAGCCTTCCTTATATAGGCAATTTTTCCACCACCTGAGAAGGTTCCAGAATTTTAGCCAAGGTTGAGAAAACTTAAAATTATTTTATTTTACAATTTATTACATCAAAGTTGGCTCAAAATAACTTTTGAAACCCAAACAAAAATTTTGAGGAAAAATTATTTTTCGCTATTTCAAGTGACCCAACTTTTGAAGACCATAAGTCATCTCCAGTTGACCCGATTGACTATTATAACCTCATTTTGAAAAGGCCACGAAGTGCTCTATAGGCTTGACTTGTGCAAGCACCTGTCACCCAAATTCTTGACCTCAGTTGAGGCCTCTAAAGCCTTCAAAACTGAGTTCAAAGTTTCTATACCCTATTGACAATACCAAAAATCTTCAATATCTACAAAGCTAGACTTGATTTGTCAATGAAACTTTACTGGTTGGCTAATATGACCAAAATGAACCTCCAGGGAAGAAATCAGAACATTCTGAGATTGGATGACTAGCTTACTGAAAATAGAAAGTTTCCATAAATAGAAGCTCTACACAAGATAGCCCTTATTGAAAATAAAACCAAAAAGTTTTTTGGGTGATGCAAGATTGCTCTTACACCTAGGATGGTCCTACATCAGATCCAATCTAAAACTTAACCAAGAATTTTTCTTCAACTCTAACCTTAGAAACATCTTGTATCCAACTAATCTGATAAGGATTAGGATGTTTCTTTCTTTCCAAATTCAATTTACTAACCATTTCATCTGAAAAAAAGTTTTCATAACTGCCACCATCAACTATGACATTGCATACCTTATTCTTGCACTTACATTTGGTTCTAAACAAATTCCTTCTCTACACCAATTTAGGAACACATGCAGCCAATCTCCTAGTGATAAGACATTCATCTTTCTTAGGAAAATTTTTAATGTCTTCTTCGGTAGCTAATGCAACCCTTTTCTTAGGACACTACCAACTTCTATGACCAGCTTCACCACTATTAGAACAAGTTTCGGTAAACTCATTCTTGCACTTTCCTCTCTATCCAGCATTCTTAGTAACTTGACCACTACTAGATCCCACATCAAGCTTAGGATTCTCTATCACACTACTCTCAGCAACTGCCTCACTAGTTTTACCACCTTAGTTCCTACTCTTTTATTTTCCTTCATACTTCCTATTCAACTTTTCTTCAATCTTCAATACCATTTGATAAGCATCACCAATTTTTGTCATCCGCATAGTAAGTAACTCTTCCTGAATACTAGGTCTCAAACCATAGACATACCTAGTAACCTTCTCTTTATCAGCTTCAGAATCACTAGTCGTAATCAGGACTCTATAAAACTCCTTGGTATATTATTGTACCAATTTGTTAGTCTACTTCAAAGCTTGCATATTCTTAAACAGATCCAATTCATAATCTACCAGAATGAATTTCTTCTTCAACTTGTCAACCATTCGGTTCCACTTAGTGATCTTTTCTTTTCCTCTTCTACCTCTTTCCAACTGAACTTCTCTCCACCAAGTATTTGCATGACCCTTCAACTTAGTCTTTGCAAATCTAACCCTATCAGGATCTTCTATTTCTTCATACTCAAAGTATTTATCAATCTCATTGATCCAATTAATCAATTCTTCTGGCCTAAGGCTTCTAGCAAATGCAGAAACTTCAATCTTAGGTCTCTTCCCAATCTTAGACATAGCTTTCATAATTCAATTTTCCTTAGAATCTCTAGCTTCTTCTACAGCTTCTTAAAAATGATCTTCCTCATATTCATCATCACTATCCTCTTTCAAGGTAGGCTTCTTCTTTCTCAATTCCTCTTGTAGGTCTTGCACTTGTTTCTGCAAAGCCCTAAAATCATCAATATTGAATTCTCCAGTAGCTTCCTCTTCTTCAGAGATCTCACAATTTCTCCTTGGAGGCATCTTCAAATAAAGATCTAGATACACAAGATCCACTCGGCTCCAACAAGAACATAATTTTCTCAAATAGGAACAAACCTCACTCTGATACCACCTAATGCAGTCAAGCTTGGTGGATCAAATTAAGGACTAACCAACCTTGCACCCAAACTAATATGCAGTGGATATACACAATACAAACAGCAGATCTGATATGAAATAGAAGTCTTTATTCATGAAAACACTGATTACATGCAATGTGTTAGGTTGTAAGGCCTTCCTGATTACGGCCATGCAAGTAACAGTCTACAAGATCCCGCAAGAACTAAATCTTTTCCACAACATAAGCATCTAGCTAGTCTAGGTCTGCAATAGGTAGCATGCTGGTAGGTACCTAGGAAAGATCTAAACTTGTACTCCAACTTCCAAGTAATCTTCCTACTCCTAAGCTCGCAGGCTACTAACCTTCCTTTCAAAAATCTCTTCCCTAAACAACTACCCAAGCATCCTATAAATATTGATTCCTAGCCACAAGTCCTCTGATGAAACATTAAATCTTTACAAACAAAAAATAAATACTAAAACATCAGTCGGCTCTCACATAACCTTACAAAATAAATAAACTCTCAAAGATGGCTCCAAACGGTCATCAAATCTACATAGAAGAATGCAACATGCTAGATCTAGGTCCCCACACATCCAATGGTCAATCCATAACTCGAGGAGCATGAGCCAAATTAAATGCACCAGTCGGCCAAGCCGATCTAACAAAAATAATCTAGTCTGTAAGAAAGAACACTGAGCAACAAAAGAAATAACTGAGCAATAGTTGACTAACCACGCCAATCATGACCAAGCAATGCAATTATCATCAAGCACTAGTGAACGAATGCCTTTAGTCACCAAGCATTCTTTAGAGACTGAGCACCCTAGTAACCATATAAACTGAGCAACTAGACTCCCAAACTGAGCAAAAACTCTCCAAACCAAGACCAAAACTAACAATCTACCCTCAAAGACAAACATATTTTTGGTTGATACATGATTGCCAAGAATCCTAGGATGCTCCTGCATCAACATGTCTCTTTTTTGTAGTATTTCTCTTTACTGGTCAATGCATATTCTCTCCCTTTCAATTAGCTTCTTTCCTAACTATTATTTCATGCATAATCATTATCTCTCCCATATTATCATCTCTCCCATAATTCATGATCATCTCTCCCTTTGATAGTGTAGACACCTAAAAATCCTTTAGAAAATAAAGTATTTTTATTTTCTAAAAAATCTCTGATGACATCATCATTTATTAATTAATTATTTATTTAATTAATTTATTTATTTTTATGTCATTAAATCCCTTTATCTTAATTAAAAATATTTAATGAAGAAATCCCTCCCAAAAATGTTTAAATCTTATTTAAACATTATCTCCTTATTTATTAATTATTTAATTAATAAATTGACCAAAAATCCCAAAATAAATAATTTATTTATTTTTTGCCCAAAACTTGGCCAATTTCCTTAAGACCACTAACCTCTTCCAGAATCTTCTAATCCTTTTTTAATTTCGATTAAAGGCTAATCCCTTCATTTCCTAACCCTAATCCCAACTCAAAATATTTAATTAAGATTAAATATTTAATCCTCATGTTTATTAAATTCATTTTAATAAATATTCTCAAACCTAAACCATGGAAATAAATAAATCTTTATTTATTTCCTAAAAATCCATGATTATCCTAAGGAAATTCTAGACTCTTCTAGAAAGTCCTAATCCTAATCCTAATCCCCCCCTAACCTTGTCACATTCCCTAACCAAGGTTAGCCAACTCCTAAGCTTAACCCAAAGTCAACAAACTTCTAGAAACTTCTCTTACATGCATTAAGTGCATTTAAGGCCTCCTTATCCCTCTTACATGCATTTATCATGCATTTAAAAAGCCCCTCACCCCTTTCTTACACCCTTTGACCTTAGGCACATTTCCCAAATTGTGCACATTCCTCCCATCTTTCAACCCAATGCCCTTATGACACTTGTCACAAGGAGGTGACCTTGAACTAGCACAATCCATGTGCTCCCTTTGAATGAATCTTGGCCTCTCTTAAGGATTTTGATCCTGGCCACTCATTCCTCCTTCCTAAATCCTATAAATGCTCCTCATTTCCAAGAGAAAAATAACCATTCACCTTTCATTTTAAGCATTGTTATCATGCCCTTTTACTTCTAGCCTTACCATAATCATCCTAATTTGGCTTACTTTCAAGCATTTTAGCTCATCTTAATATAGCAATAATGGATTAACATAGTTTATTTCATTGTTTTGCATAGGCATAGCATCATATCACATCTCTACTTGGTCTAAAATCAATCTTAGCATAAAACATCATGTAACTTAATATTCATTTCAGCATCATTTGATCCTTGAGGCCTTAGGGGACAATCAGGTGTTCTATACCTATTTTGTGTCATTTTTGGGGTTTTCATGGATCTCAATCCATCCTAAAATGCATAAGAAACATGCTCCAAGTTCTTAGAGAGCACACCCACATCCCCTTAAGCAAGAGCAAATCAAACAGTGCTTGGGTGCACCTGTTTAAGCTCAATTTGAGGTGGCTTAGTTTAGAGTTTTACTTATTTTTTATTGATTTCATGCTAGACTAAAATCTAATCTTTGTTTGGTTTGAATCTTTCAAAACAGGTATCCTCAAAAGCCTTGTCCATAGATAGAAATACCAAAAATAATCCCTTCAGTAGCCAAATCAGTATTTGTGTTGTTCCTTTACATATTCTTTTACCTTGCATGTACATATTTCTCAATTTCAGTTTGTCTTTCACTTACTTCACAGCCTTCAAAATCCCAAAGTGTGAGCATCTTGTAGCAACATAAGTAGATCTTTTAATAAAGGATAGGTTGATGCAACCCCATATAATATTAGTGATTGTTAGATAGGGGAAGGACCCCTAGTATACTTCTCAATTACTCAGATGTATCTTTTGATAATATTTTTGTGAATATATTAGCAAGTTTCTCTTGTGACTTCACATAGTCCAATGTGATCTATTTATCCTGAACTATCTCCCTTAAGTTGTGATATCTAATGGATATGTTCTTAGTCTCTGCATGCATCACTAGATTCTTCGAAATGTTTATAGCACTTATGTTGTCACAATAGATTATCACTGAATATGTGACTTCTTCATTCATACCTTCCAAAGATTTCTTTATCCAGACTATATTAGAACAATTAGTAGCATCAACTACATATTCAGCTTTGGAAGTGGACTGAGAGATGCAACCTTGTTTCTTTCTTATCCATGTTACTAATATTTGTCCTAAAAATAAAGCTCCTCCAATAGTTCTTTTTCTATCATCAATATTTCTTTCCCAATCAGCATTTGTATATACTTTAAGTTTAATATTACGTTCTTTATTATACCACAAACCATACTCAGATATCTTAATATTCCTTTCACAGCAATCATATGTATCTCTTTAGGATTAGCAGAAAATCTAGCTACAATTCTAACAACATGTGCAATATCTGGTGTACAATGTACAACATACATCATTTTTTAATCATAGATACACATATAAGGTTTGATTTACCTCTATTGACTTTTCATCCTTGGTTAGCTTTCATTTGGTTACCATAGGTGAATGGACTGGTTTTGAGTCTTCCATACCAAATGTCTTCAAGATTTATTTTATGTAGTTGGATTGTGTGCTATAGATGCCTTCCTTCAATTTTTGAATTTGCAAACGAATAAATAATTTGAGCTCTCCAAACATTGACATTTCAAACTCCTTTCTCATTTCATCAACAAAAGGTTTACATAAAGTATCATGATGTCCAAATATGATATCATTGTGTGTGTGAATTTTGTACTTAGCTATAGATACAACACTTCAGTAAAACATTAGAGGTTAGCAAAAACCAAAATCTGCAAGTAATTGAAACTATGCTAACCAAGAAATTTACTGCCTTCTAGTAGGTGCGAGTATGATGTTCTCAGATTGAAATCAAGATTAGTGACAATGCAACACCTAAATGAAGGATTTGAATGCAAAAGAATGAAAGACTATATGAATGCAGATTATTCTATATTTTTGTATTTTCTGTGCAATAATATGAAAAATGTATGAGTCTAAGCTAGATGAATGAAATTGAATGTAGATTTAATCTAAGAATGCTATGAATGATATGAAAATATATGATATGAAACTATGCAAAAACTATGATCAACTATGAAAGATCTCACAAATCACCTATCACAAGTGCTTAATCCTTCAATCGCCAATTCTCTAGAGTAATTGTGTAAATTCGAGTGTTGATAATTATGAAGAGTTGAGCCTTGATTTTATAGAAATCCAGGGCTTGAGGATGTAGGAGAAAAGCCATAAATCACTCTTGATAAAATCAGGTTGATTTTTGAGTTATCTGGAAATCAGAGATAATTAACTCACAAAAATCATGCAAAAGTAGTGTTTAACTCAAAATAGAGTTTAGATCAAATTTCAACTCATCATCACATGTTGAGTTTCAATTTTAAAATTGATTGTTAATTTCTAGTTGCCTGCTTTTCTGATTGTGCATGATTTAATTATGAATTTATTTAAAAATAAAGTGATTTATTCTCAACTTAATTGATTTTTGAATTAAAACAATTGATTTATGGGTTAATCAATTATTAAATCAAACTTTTATTCAAAAACTATATTAAAAATTGACAATAGACATGAATTAATTTAAGAAGAATTTAATGAATTAGTCACGAGATTTTAGATTTATTGTCAAAATTAAATAATACAATTTAGGAATAAATTTAATTAAACAATTAAGTGGCAGTATTAAATCTAATTAATTAAATACTCAAAATATTCAATTAATCAAACTTTAGGATAAATAAGATTTATTGCCAAATAATTATTAAATTAAAAATAATTAGGATAAATAGGAATATAGCTAGGAATATTCTCCAATGTAGAATTTGGATAAAATCAATTAGGATTCAATAGATGTGCCTTTGGTTAGGACTTTTGTATCAATTTCGTTTGAATTGAAGATGTAGGAGGTTAATGAACCTATAGCCCATTTTTGGCGTATTACATTTTGCCCCTCTTTGAATCATAGTGCAAAGCATAGTGGTTCAAAGAATAGTCTATGTTTGATAAATATGTATGGAATTGATTTGAAAGATTAACCAATTCTGAGACATAAACTGATTGAAAGATTTAAAGATTTAAGATTTAGGTCCTGATTGACTAAAGATAATGTTAACTATAGCAACAATGAACCAATGATTACGAAAAAGTGCCAAAACACCTGATTCTAAACCTTTTGATTATGAAGAAGTGAGTGATCGATTCCAGACTTGATTGTCCCAAGACAATCATATTGGTATCACATCCTGAACCCATCAATTACAAAGAAACAAGGAAATAACACTAATGGACCGATGGTTACAAAAAAGCTAATATAGTTTACAAGATAGATTTAGGATACTAGATTGATATGGATCTCAATGAATCTGATATGGCCCAAGCAATGATAGATTTGCCCCAAGTGATGAGGACTTTAGATGAACCAGCAACTAGACGTGGTTATTGTCTTGATCACTAAGGAAAGATTTGATTTTTAGATTTAGATTTATAGACTTTGAATGATGTACAATACCATGCCCCCTTCAGCATTAAAATTGAAATCTGACAAGAAAAGTCAGCGTTGAATGGTTTAGAAGCATGTTAATTGATTTGAGAAGTGGTTATACATGTCCAAGAATGCATTCTGCATTGTTTAGAGGCCCCAAAGAGCAAGTTTGACTAGGTTTGACCATGAGTTGACCATGGTTGACCAAGTTAAACTTTTGATAGTTTCATGTAAGTTAATTAGTTAAGTTGAATTCTAGATTTCTATGATGATTGAAGGTTGATTATTCAAGCAATCAGCCATCCTAGGTTTGAAAATTTTTAATCACAATTTTGACATAGTAAATGATCTCAAATTTCAATTTTGATCCCAAAAATGGGTTTAGAGTGTCGAAATTAGCCAGGGGTGTAATTTTCATGGAAAACGGAGCACTTTTGAAAATTAGGTCAAATGCTATATAAGGACCAAAAGGGTCATTTTCAATTCATTAAACACATTTGACTTTTGAAACCTTGTGGAGCCCTCTGAGTGAGAAAATGGCTGAGCTAAAGGTACCTATCTCTTCCCATCAATTTGAGCATAGCCAGAGACATTAGCGGCCTCCGCAGTATGGACATCCGATAAGTGGACCTCTCTGCCTCTTCGTAAATTCCATTTTTGCATGTTTCTAGCATTTTTAGGTTGTTTTTCATACGTTTTTAAATTTCAATTCTCACATGGATGGAAAATCGTTCAACTGTCCTTCATGACTCGTACAAAATTTCAATATCCTATAGAGTGTCATATCAGAACCCCCCAAAACTCATTTGAGAGGGACCCAAGACTCGTATGACATTTCATCGGGTCCCTCATATGTCATACGATGAGACCTAGAAATTTTTATATGCATGGTTTGTCATATGGGACCCTGCTAAAACTTGTACGAGTTTTGGTACCAGTCTGTATTTTCGTATGGAAAATAGTGAGCTTAAAACTCCTTTTTAGGTCAAAAATTTTGATTTTCTGATTCCTTAGGCTGATTACTGAGCATTTAATACACCTTCTAAGATAGTGAACTTTTTAATTATTGTACTATTAGCCTATTTTTCAACCAAATAACTAATAGGAATTCCTGTTTCTATTCTGTGTAAGTCATATACCTTGACATTCTGACGCACGGGCAGGGTAGATACAAGCAGAATCAAGCAGAATTGAGTCCACTTGAATCCACAAACAAGCCTTGCTCAGATTTACACAATGGAAGCAATATCATATCACATGAAAGAAATCGAATCACAATGGATATGAGACAATCAACTAGCAGCAACAACAGAGAATTATATTATTTCTTTCAACATGCCCAACTATGAGGCCTTCCAAGTTTCCACCTTATACAATGAGAATTATGAAATCAGAATTACAACTCGCATCCTATCTTTCTCTCAAATGATATATCTTGATAATTATCCTCCTTAGATCTCCCCTGATGCCTTACTACATCAATCTAGATTCTTTATATAGCCAGCTAAGCCGCAAGTTGGCCAGTCAGGCATTTAATTACAATTATAGGTCCAATCTCAAGATTTAAACCAAAACTAATGCTAGAATGAACATAAATTGATGCACCTTTGGATTTAGGTCCTTACATGACCCAAGAACATTCCTTTAAGGGTTCAAGGTCCCATTTTATCACACGGAACATTGCAAGAAGAAATACCACATGTTTCACTCGAAAACGGGCAGAAAATAGGTCCTGAGAAAAAATGGGCATAACTTTTTACTCATAATGAATTGGGGCTTTCAGTCTTGGGAAATGATATTAATTTAGGTCCTCTAAAACTCCTTAAGAGTGAAAATCTAATTCCTTATGGATCAAGATCACCAACATGAACAATCAGCACCAAAACTACAAGAAAATGCAGTTCCGACGGCAAGGAAAACAATTGTAACTTTGAAATAGTCGATCCAAACTTTATGTGCTCATAGGAGAAGGTTCCCAAATAGGTCCTCAACATAATGTAAGCTTCACACACCATTAAACCATCAAATACAATAATTATAAACAAACAACAACAAACAGGTACAAAAATCAGGAAATGTTTTTGGTTGATGCAAGATTGCTCAAAGACCCAAGATGCTCCTGCATCAGACACCTAGGGTAAATAAAGAACTAATTTCCACATCAGGAACTTCTAATATTTTGACCTGAATCATAAAGATCCAACTCAGTTTGTGTAATCCATGAACTGTTTTCAACTGGCTTGTTCTTCCACTAAACTAGATATTCCATGTAGTCTTTTCCTCTTGTACTCTTGCCAACTCTGCTATTGAAGATCTTCTCAATGTTGTCTCTATTCTTCTTAGGATAGTCCAGATCATCTTCAATCTCATCATTTGATTCAAAGTACTCAAATATTTTAGAAATACTAAATATAGGTGATACATCCATGTCCTCTAGTAATTCCACTTCATAAGCATTTCCACTGTCAAACTTCTTCAGAATCTTACAAGGTCCAAACTTCTTCATTTTCAGCTTGTTATAGGTACCAACTGGAAATCTATTCTTCTTCAAATGAATCATAACCTCATCTCCAACTTCAAAAGACTTATTTCTCCTTCTCTTATCTACTCTCTATTTATATTTCAGATTACTGTCCTCCAAATTCCTTTTAACTTCATCATGCAAAGTTCTCATGTATTCTGCAAAATGATTAGCTTCAACACTTCTTATCTTAGTAGGTAAATATCTCATCTCCATGGTTCCCTTAGGATGAAATCCAATAAAAATCTCATATGGTGTCCTCTTAGTACTTCTATTCACTGAGTTATTATATGCAAACTCTACTTGTGCCAAAATCAAATCCCAATTAGCAGGCTTATCTCCAACTAAACATCTCAACAAGTTTCCCAAACTTTTGTTCACAACTTTAGTTTGTCCATTTGTATGAGGGTGAAATGTAGAACTAAACTTCAATTCAGTATTCATCTTCTTCCAAAGTGTTCTCCAAAAATAACTAGTCAACTTAGTATCTCTGTCTGAAACAATAGATTTAGGAAAACCATGTAATCTTACCACTTCCTTGAAGAATAATTCAGCTACATGCAATGCATCAGATGTCTTCTTACAAGGTATGAAATGAGCCATCTTTGAAAATCTATCAACCACTACCAAAATAGAATCATTACCTCTCTGATTTCTAGGCAATCCAAGAACAAAGTCCATACTCACATCTTCCCAAGGTCTATCAAGTATAGGCAAAGGTGTATTCAATCCCACATTCTGACTAGTTCCTTTTGTTGTTTGGCAAATTCTGCAACCTTTAACCATTCTTTGTACATCTCTATAAATCTGTGGCCAAAAGTATCTTTCTAAAATTAGGTTCATAGTCTTATCAATCCCAAAATGTCCAACAAGTCCACCACTATGTTTCTCCTTTATTATGTTATCTCGCATAGATCCTCTATGTATGTAGAACTGAATTCCTTTAAACAACATGTCTTCTTGAATGAAATAATCAGTCCACTTATCACTCACTGTGTGTTCCTTGCAAGCTTTCCAAGGTTCTACAAAATCAATGTCAGTCTCATACAAACACTACAAATCATCAAAACCAAGTACCTCAACTCTCATCTCTATCAGCAAACTTCTTCTTTGACTCAAGGCATTAGCAACCTTATTTGATTGTCCACTACTCTATTCTTTCATTTCTCTTGTAAATGTTTTATCATCAAACAAACATAATCTGACTGTAGTACAATGACCTTCATCAAACTTGTCTACTAAAGGAAATAATACTTGTTTCTTTCCATCCATCCAAATAGTATATTGATTCAATCTACCATCATGCAAAGCTTTCCTATCATACTGCCAAGGTCTACCCAAAAGAATATGACAACAATCCATAGGCATAATATCACACAAGACTTCATCATGATAATTCCCAATTTTGAATTTAACAAGGCATTGTTCACTTACAAGTAGTTTATGCTCCTTCTGGATCCAAGCAATATGATAAGGCTTAGGATGTTTCAATCTTTGCAACTATAATTTTTTAACCAGCTCTTCAGATGCCAAATTATCAGAACTTCCACTATCAATGATTACCTTGCAACATTTATCAATGATCTTACATCTGGTTCTAAACAAAATTTTCCTCAAAATGGGTTCCTTGTCAACTTCTTCATTCCACAATATACTTCTTAGCATCAAGTTCTCACCATTTTCAGGTTCATTAGACATTTCCTCAACTTCTTCACAAGCCAAATTATTTCTACCATTACCTCTAGTCTTTTTTCCAGAGTTAGCACATTCAAAAGCTCTATGTCTTTCTTCACCACATTTGTAACAAGTACCTTTAAACCAAGATTTCTCTTCTCTTTTACCACTATTGTTATTCCTAGAGTAACCAATATAGCTACCTCTAGAGTAATTACCTCTTCTACCAATAGGGTCATCTTCCCATCCTTTATCTTCTACTGAATTTTCAGATCTGCTACTTTCTCCATTAGATCTTCCTCTACTTATTTGAAATCTACTACCTCTTCCTCTTTGTCTTTAATCATGTTTCTTTGTCAATCTTTCTTCAGCCTTTGAAGAAAATTGGTATGCTTCTTCCACACTATCTATTTTCACATAACTAACCTCATCTTGAATAGATGTCCTCAGGCCATTCATATATCTAGCCACTTTCTCAAATTCATTATCCACATGTCCAGATCTGATATCCAATTTGTAAAATTCCTCAGTATATTCTTTCACACTCATGTCCTTTTGCCTCATATTTTGCATCTTTCTCATTAGACTAACTCGGTAGTCAACTGGAAGAAACTTCTTCTTCATCTTTCCAAGCATCTGCATCCATTTCTTGATCTTTTCTTTTCCTCTCTTTTGTCTCTCAGTTTGCAAATGATCCCACCAAAGAGATGCATGCCCTTTTAACTTTGTGACTACTATCTTAACCTTCTTATTATTAGGAGTACCTTCATACTCAAAGTATTTATCCATCTAAGATATCCAATCCAAAATTGCATTGGTCTCAAGTCTTCCATCATATCAAGCAACTTCAACTATAGGTTTGGAGTTAACCTTAGACAAAAATCTCAAGAATCTTTCCTCATCTTGTTCAAATTTAGGTTCAGTATTAAGTGTTGCTTCTTCTTCATCACTAACATCTTCAAGATGTGCTCCTCTTCTCTGGGCTGTCTCTATAGCTTCAAGCCTAGTTGCAATTTGCCTCAACATATCCATGATAGCATTATCATTTCCTCTACCATGAACCATCTTGACAACTAGGTTCCAACAAGATTGTAACCTTCTATAAGTTATAGGTTAGATCTCAGATCTTCCACCCTACAAACAATTCAATAAGGTTCTCCATGATCCAATCTACAAGAAACAACTTGCTCTGATACCACTTGACGTGGGGGTAGGGTAGTTACAAGCATAATCAAGTAGAATTGAGTCCACTTGAATCCACAAACAAGCCCTACTCAAAGTTACACAATAGAAGAAATATCATATCACATGAAAGCAATGGAATCACAATGGATATGAGACAATCAACTAGCAGCAACAACAGAGAATTATATTATTTCTTTCAACATGCTCGGCTATGAGGCCTTCCAGGTTTCGGCCTTATACAATGAGAATTATGAAATCAAAATTAAAAATCGCATCTTATATTTCTCTCAAATGATATATCTTGATAATTATCCTTCTTAGCTATCCCTTGATGCCTTACTACATCAATCTAGACTCTTTATATAGCCAGCTAAGCCACAGGTTGGCCAGTCAGGCATTTATTTACAATTATAGGTCCAGTCTCAAGATTTAAACCAAAACTAATGCTAGAATGAATATAAATTGATGCATATTTGAATTTAGGTCCTTACATGACCCAAGAAAATTCCTTTAAGGGCACAAGGTCCCATTTGATCACATGGAACATCTCAAGAAGAAACACCACACGTTTCACCTGAAAACTGGCAGAAAATAGGTCCCAAGGCAAAATGGGTATAACTTTTTACTCATAATGAATTGAGGCTTTCTCTCTTGGGAAATGATATTAATTTAGGTCCTCTAAAATTATTTAAGAAATAAAATGATAATTCCTTATGGATCAAGATATCCAACATGAACAATCAGCACCAAAACTGCAGGAAAACACAATTTTGACAACAAAGAAAACAACTGTAACATTGAAATAGTCCATCCAAACTTTATGTACTCATAGGAGAAGGTTCCCAAATAGGTCCTCAACATAATTTAAGCTTCACACACGATGAAACCATCAAATAAAAAAATTATATAGAAACAACAGCAAACAGGTACAGAAATCAGGAAATGTTTTTGGTTGATGCAAGATTGCTCAAAGACCCAAGATGCTCCTGCATCACATTCATGTGCGTATCTCTCATCCTACTACTTAGAGAATATGCATTTCTCTTCTAGACCCTATGAGGGTAAATTTAGATACTTTTGGTTTTGAGTATCTAATTTGATTTCCTAAGATTAGGGTGAACCATAGATTGCTCACGACTTTGATTGAGAGGTTTCATTCAAAGACCCAGACCTTTCATCTCCTGACAGGAGAGATTACTGTCACACCAGAGGACATGTACAGGATATTGCACATTCCATTTCATGGTCGGCATCTAGATTATGTGAGCTTAGAGTAGTCTTGATTACATGCCTTTAGATGATTGTTTGGAAATGATACATAGCTAACTGGTTCTATTTCTTGGGAGTTATTAGTGCAACGCTATGGGCAGACCCATAGATTAGAGTGTATTAAAGATGACATGATAGGAGGCATTATTATGTCTGACCATTAGCATAATGGTCTCTTGATGGGCTGGGCCCCTATGGTCGCATGATTGATGGCCACTCCTTCTAAGTTGGGTTGGGCTTAGTGCATGTGCTAGTGCATATGTTCTTTGAGATGCATGAGATTATGTATCAGGAGGGCAAGTATTTTTCTTCTAGTGCATTGGTACTTTAGATATGGGCATGGGAGCATATCTTAGTTTATAGACTAGTATGTCAGGATCAATCCCAACCATAGGATCCAGTCATATATATATACTTTGGTTATGTTACATAGGTGTGCATGGGTCACATAGAGTACTTTAGATGCTACCTATATAATAGTACTTTTGTTATCTGGCATCCATATTTACAGATTGAGGCCTAGCCCACTGCACAAGAGCATTTTATCAATTTTTTCTAGAGTCAGGTATTGATTGGTCAGTCGACTGTAGTGCTTGAGCACTTTCTTATCACCAAAGTGTGGGGATAGTAGGGCATCATTTAGGATGCACCACAAGAGCTCACAGCTTATGCCTAGATCCATTGAGAGATCGATTTAGGATGGGGCCCTAGATTGTCCTATGCTCTTTGTACACTAAAGTATAGCGGTATTATTGGTAGAGATTGGGACTATCGGCTAGATGTGCCAAATGTAGGGATCACAAATGGATTCATTGGATGGCTTGCAAAGCATTCCATACATAGGTTTTCTGATCCTACAGAGTTTATACCTTCCATGGAGGAGGCTATGGATGTCACAAGTGCTCTAATGGGGAGAGCACACAGATGTATATGTACACATGTCCCAATGCCCCAACCTACACCTTTGAGCTGAGAGTAGTATTCACACCTCCATAAAGACCATCTAGTCAGATGAGACCACCTCATCCTTCTAGTTCTTCAGCAGGAAGACCTGTAGTTTTACATAGGAGATCGACTAGAGGAGAGAGTGGTACTTTGGGAAGTGTTGATATAGTAGGTGAGGTACTTGGTGCACAGTAGGATGTAGGTGCTAGTCCTGATCCCATACATGGTGATACTAGTTTTGATCTAGGAGCTGAGATTAGATGCCATAAGGCATAGAGAGAAGAGACTACTGAGTAACCAACCAAAGATACTGATATGCTTGTAGTAGATGTAGATCCTAGTGTACCATTGACTCCTCAGAAGATCATTAGATGAATTAGATTATAGGTTAAGGACCTGAAGGTATGGAGTTCCCATTGGGAGGAGTGATTCACTGAGGCAGATAGATAGCGATCCCAGCTCTGAGAGGAGAATAGGAGATTGTAGACAGAGGTGACACATCAGACCTCTATAGATGCCTATTATGTTTCTACTTATTATGTGGTTGTTCCTACTTCTCAGAGAGTGCCCACATACTCTTAGTATATGATAGTGTTAGAGGGAGCCAGGGCACCCAGAGCTGAGGCAGCACCTGATGCACCACCACCACCTCCACCAGATGCAAAGGATCAGGTAGACAGTTGATCTACCTAGAGATATTCTGATATATTTTTCCATTTTTCTTCCATGTATATTGTTCTGACTTCTGATAGCTCACATGAGCTCATTCTTTTGTACCTTGTGCCAGTAGTGCACCCTTGACTAGTTCAAGTTATATGATATGAGATCAAGATTTTGGTTGTGACTTCATGTGTACTTGTCATGTTTTGATATCATGTGATGTAAATGCTATGAATAGTATAGAATGTATGTATGAATTTATGTAATGCAATGGTTTCTTTCAAATGTGATTGATTATGGAAAATGTATGAAAATGTATGGAATGTAAATGCAATAGATGAAATGATCATGAATATTTAATATAAATGCAAATACACATGATATGTTTTACAACTATTGATGAAGACAAGTACTTAGACTTATGTCAAAAAGGATATTTAACCCAGGATGGTGACTGCTTGCAATTCTATGAGGAAACCTACATGTGAGATTCAACTCTTCATTGTCAAGTTCAAGTTTAGTTTAGAAGAATTATTGAAGTGTTCAAGAAATTTGTGAGAACATGCAATCATGCAAAGTGCAAAATGACATGCAAAATGAAATGCAACCTAAGACCTAGGACCTAGTCATTGATCATGTGTCGATTTGTTGTCATCATTAAACTTTGTAGGTAACTGGATAAATCAATACACGCCCACTAGTTATGAAACTATAGACATATGAATATTGATTTGTATGCGCAAGAATCAATACAACATCCACTGGTTAGAAAACCATGGACATATGAATATTGATTTTGTTTTCAGAATGTCAGATTAGATATAAGCACCAAAGCACAAACACCAGGATGACCTGAATATCATGTCCATTTTGATATAGTGATTTGTATAAGCATCAAAACATAAGCGTCGTGATGACCAGAATACACCTTGCAGAACAAACATGCAAAACAATCAAGAGATCATTCTAAATCCAATGTGAATTACCCGTAGTGACCCTTTATTGTTCACATCCTTAGGTAAGATCACATTTCACAGTAGGAGAAAGAACTCACTCAAAAATAAAATAGTTAGATCAAAATTCCTTGAATTTTCTGGGTATCAATGGTTGAGGTACTCATGGCCATCCAATACGAGATAGAAGCTCTTATAGATGGACACCATTTCAATCCATAATTTCAAAATTTTTTAGGTTTTCACATATAAGTAGAAAACAAAGAAAAGATTATGCCCCCAGTCATCACACTCTAAATCATGTAAAGAACATCATCAAAGAGATCAAAGGGACACAATATGCAAAAATCTCAATGTGATTCAGTAAGCATACAAGGAGATAAAAGCATGAAGAAGAAAAGATGATGATGAGATGCCACTCTCTTCCTATTTTATTAACTATATGGTGCAATATTTTCAATAGATTCTTATTAGAAGCCTCTGCTTGTCCATTCCCTTGAGGATAGTAGATAGATGACCAATATTGTGTAATCTTGAATTTGGCACATAGATCATCCAAGTCTCTATTTTTGAATTTTCCACCATTATATGTGACTATAGAATGTGGAATACCATACTGGCATATGATGTATTTCAGAATGAACATAGAAATTTTTTTACTAGTCGCTTGAGTTAAAGGAATTGCTTCTACCCATTTTGTGAAATAATATGTAGCTATGATTATATGGGTATGTCCATTAGAGGAATGAGGATGTATAGATCCTATAAGATCAAATGCCCATTGGTGAAAAGGCCATTGTGTAGTAAAGGGAATTAGATCTCTCCCTGGTGCATGAATTAAGTTGCCATGTACTTGGCACTTTTTATAGGTCTTAGCAAATTTGATAGCCTCTTTCTCCATTTCAGGCCAATAGTACCTAGCCCTAATAAGTTTTTGAACTAGCGTTAAACCATTCAAATGTGAGCCAAAAATACCATCATGGACTTCCTCTAATGCACACTGAGACTCTTCTCATTCCAAACATCTAACTAGTGTATCATCTAGACCTTGTTTATATAGATCATGACCAATGAAGACATACCAGGATGCATTTCAGATAAGGTATCATTTCTCATCATAGTTAAACGTATTGGAAATGATTTGGTCTTTGAGATAGGAGAAAAGGTTTTTATAGAGGGATGAATCATGACCTACAAAAATGTAGATCATGTGGGTTTCAGGGGAATCATATGCAGGATGGGATAGTGCTTCCACCAGGAACTCATATTGTAGCTCATGTTCAGGCTATTGTAATAATGTAGGTAGCATTTCCATTGCATCAACAACCTTATTCTTTGTTCTAGGTATTTGCTTAAAGGTGATAGATATGAAGTATTTCTTTAGATCATCTACCATTCTTTTTTATGGAATGAGATTTTTATCTTTCGTTTGATACACATCATTGACTTGATGGATTACAAGTTGTGAGTCTCCATGTATGTGTATTTCTATTACTCTACACAAATTGTTATTTTCATACCATTAAGAAGAGCTTCATATTCAGAAATATTGTTTGTACAAGGAAATTTGATTCTAAATGCCTTGGGAATGGAGTATCCTTGAGGAGTGATAAACAAGATACCTAGTCCAGATCTATTCTATGTATAGGAGCCATCAAAGAAAAATTGCCATTCTCTAGAAGAAAGATTCATGATAGAGGAATCTGGGAATTCCATTTGCATTGGTGCATCATCAAACAAAGGTGCATCTGCTAGTTGATCAGCAATAACTTGGCCTTTAATCACTTTTCATTCAACATATTCAATGTCAAATTCACTTAAGAGCATGACCCATTTGGCTAATCTACTTGTGAGGGAAACTTTTCTTAGTAGGTACTTTAATGGATCAATGTTAGCTACCAAATGCATGGTATGAGCCAACATATAATGTCTTAGTTGATATGATGCAAAGATCATAGCTAGACAAGCTTTTTCAATCATGGAATAGTTCTTTTCATATGCTACCAATGTTTTATTGATATAGTATATATCTCTTTCCTTCTTTTTCTCATCATGTTATGCGACCAATGCCCCTAGTGATGTACCTATAGTGGATACATATAAGATCAATGGCTTCCCTTGAATAGGAGGCATCAAAATAGGAGGATTTGATAGATATTTCTTAATATGATTAAAATTATTTTCACATTCCTCATTCCATGCAAAGGTCACACCTTTATGTAATGTCTTTATGAAAGGTTGTGATATGTCTGCTAGCTGAGATATGAAGCATCTAATAGATTGTACTCTCCCTTGTAATGTTCTCATTTGATTGATATTCTTGGGAGGTTCCATCTCCATGATAGCGTTATCTTTAGCTGGATCAACTTCAATGCCTTTCTTTGAAACAATGTAGCCTAAGAGCTTTCTAGAAGTGACACCAAAAGCACACTTCTTAGGGTTTAGTCTGAGACTAAAATTTTCCATTTTGTCTAGTATTTTTCTCAAATCATTTAGATGTTTAGATCTTATCGTAGATTTTTCTAAAGTATCATCCACATAATCCTCCATAGTCGGATGCATCATGTCATGAAAGATAGATGTCATAGCTCTTTGATATGTAGCACTAGCATTCTTAAGCCCAAATGGCATGACATTCCAACAAAAAGTACCCCATGCACATGTGAAAGCAATTTCTCTTGATCCTCTAGAGAAATTTGTATTTGGTTATATCCAGAAAAACCATCCATTAACGAATATATCTCAAAGCCCACAGTCATGTCCACTATCATATCAATGTTAGGTAGTGGAAAATCATCCTTAGGGCATGCTTTGTTTACATCTTTGAAATCTATGCACACTCTTATAGATTTGTCTGGTTTTGAAATAGGTACAATATCAGAGATCCATTCAGCATAATCAATAACATGGTTGAATGTAGCTTTTAGTAGCTTCTCTAATTCAGCTTTGACCAAGAGTGCAACATGTGGATGCATCTTTCTCAATTTTTGCTTAATAGGTTTGACGTCTAGAGCGATAGATAGATGGTGCATTATAAGAACAGGATCCAATCCTAGCATATCTGAATATTTCCATACAAAGTTGATCTTCTTTTTTATTAAGAATGTGCTAAATTTTTTCTTTTCTTCTTCTGATAAGGATTGTGCTACATGGATCAACTATGGTTCTTCTGTTGTTCCCAAGTTGATAGATTGAGTGGGCTCAATTAGAACTAGAGATCTTTCCTATAAATGACTCAGAAGGACATCAAATATCTCATCCTTAGGCACCTCAAAGAGGTTTTCACCTTTGGATACGTCTTTTATTTTCACTTTTGTAGGTTTTGAGATTGCCACAAAGTGGTTTTCACCCTCATAACTCCTTTTCTTTTTATTCTTATTCTTCTTTTTTTGACTAAGATACTTGATGTCCAACTCTATCATGCTAATGCTCAGTTCATTGATGGAAGTCCTCATAGGCTCAACTGCATTGAGGTAGCAAGCAAGGGCATAGTCATTTGGAAAGGTGTAAATATCTTGGCTTAGATTCATAGAGGTTTGGTCAAGAAGTTTAGGATGTTCGATAGTCAAATTGGTGAAAGAATAAGAAAGAGTGTTTATGGATATGGATCTGCCATCATTGGTCCTAACCTGATGCTCGAGTTCAAAGGTGATATTACAACTTAAGATGTTCAATTTGTGAATAGGTTCAATGTCATTTTGGGAGTCCACTTCAGCCATTAGTGGATCAGACTCGTTAAGTTCATCATTTCACTCTAGACTTACATTGGGTTTAGGTGCATATTGATGAATAACATCAACATGGTTTTTTGTGATAAGCTCATCTTCCTCTGGAATGGTTCCCCATTCATAGTCATTAGATTCTTCATTTATGCCTCTAGGAAATTTAAGAACATGAGTAAAGTCAGGATGAATACCCCAAGAAGGGTTACCCTCAGATTTTGATTTGAATTCATACCCATGGGAATCTATCTCAGAATGACTACCACCTTCCTCTTTGTTTGTTTTATTTTCTTTGAGATTAGCCAATTTTTTGTGGTGCAACTATCTCTTGCTCTATAGTAGGTTCTTGTGTTTCTACTACATTGATTCTTTTTACTGGATCATCTTTAGCTGCAAGGAGGTCTTTTATTTCTTTAGAAAAATGCTCATAAGGAATGATCTCTTTAGTGGTGTCTGAATCATCACTATCAAATTGTTTTGTCATGTCTTCCTTTAGTTGATTTGTTGTGGAGGGCTCAATCTATTCTAAGACATGTGGGGAGTTCTTGCTAAGATAGAAAGGTTTCTTCTTATACCCTAGACCTATTGTATTCTTGTTTTCTCAGCCATGATTGTCAAGAGGTGACAGAAGACCTTTACCCTATAGTCCTAGAGGTCCTTTTCCTTTATATCCCATTTTTGTGATCAATTTGTCCCCTGGGCCATATGACATAGAAGGGATCTTCGGTGTTTTAGATTCACATGTTTGAACAATTTGAGATTTAGGTTCATCTTTGTATAGCCATGCAAGTACAACTTCATTCTCTTCAAACTCTTGTTTGGACACTTGTTCTGTAACAAAATTTTCTTTATATGCCTCAAGAGGTTCCTTGGACTCCTTTTTAGACTATTTTAGAGTTTGTCCATAGGACTTAGGTGAGATAGGGAGAGATGTCAAAGATAAGACTGGTTCTATAGTATATTCTCCCATACCATTTTCTTTGATTTTAACTTCTTTAGCAATGTCTTCCATCTTGGATGTTGAAGAAATGTCTAGCTGCTTAGTGGAAGATTCTCTTTTATTAGGAACATGTTTATCAACACTTTCTTTTAATGCATTGCAAGTTGTATATAGATCAGCTGGAATCATCACTTCTACTCCTTCATAAGGAAATTTCAAACACTGATGGTACATAGAAGGAATAGCTTTCATTTCATGTATACAGGATCTCCCTAGAAGGATGTTGTAAGCCAAAGGTAGATCAAGAACTTGACATATAGTATCTCTGATGAGTGGACCTATTCTGATAGGTAAGAAAATTGTTCCCTTGGAAGATCTTTCTTTCTAATCATATGCTTTGATAGTTATCTTCTTTCTAGGATCAATGGCCATTTTTGAAAAATCCCAATTGTGTAATCAAGCTAAAAGAACAAATGTTAAGACCAGTGCCCCCATCTATCAACACACATTTGACATGATAGTTTTGGATAAACACTTCAATATGAAAGGGTTGGTTATGTGGGTGACTCAAGGAGTTATCATCTTCCTCTGAAAAGGAAATGTATTGTGGAGATGTAAGATGACCAACCATATTCTGGAATCTATCTAAATCAAGGTTATTAGGAACATTGGATGTGAGCAAAGCTTTGTCTAAGATGGCTCTATGAGCTGGAGATATCCGAAGCAACTCAAACATGAAGATTTTTGAATTTGTATGTTGGAGTTGTTGGACAATATTATATGATGTTGGCCTCGTGTCTTTAGGATTTGAAGATTTAGATGTAGCCTTCTATTTAGAAGTAGATGAAAGATTGAAAGGCATCTTAGGGACATTGGATGAATCTAGGATTTGTCCTTGCAGATGAACCTGAGCTTGTGATCGAGTAACTACAATAGCTGATTGATTTTATGTATCTTTTCTTACAATTGTGATGACATTGCAAAGCTCACATAGACATGGTTAAACCATATTGATAATAGCATTGTTTCTAGAGTAGGAATAATTGACTTTAGGACCCATATTAGGCTGAGAAGAAGAATCTTATTTACCATGTTTCAAAAATGGTTCTTTGAATGTTGTATGACCATTACTGCTCTTATGATTTTCAATCATGATTTCTCCATTATCAATTTTGTCTTGTATAATGTGTTTCAAGAGAACATAGTTATTAGTCTTATGACCCTTATGTTGGCAATTTGGCTGAGGTATGTACATGAATTTTTTCATTATGGAAACATATGTTCCCTATGAAGAGTGCATAAGCTAGAAAGTAAGTATGGAAGGTCGCAGACTAAAATTATCTAAGTATGAAATAGTGATTTTGACAGAGCACCCAATATAGTTTGTTTTGGTGACATTCACTGGAGCATGATCAGATTTTGTGCAGTTGAACATAGACTCTATGGTGTCCAAGGATACCCCATCTCAGTGTGCAAAAGAGTACAGATAGTACAGAAAAAGTTATGACTATTTTATTGATGACAAAGTACAGCTGACAATGCAGTTTTGAAGACAGAACTAGTAAATGAATTAAGGGATTATTTTTCTTGTCAAAATAATAACTTAATATTATAAAGAGATGACATCCTAGATGTTTACTCTTGGATAAAGATATGCAAGCTGACAAGAGAAAGATATTATGTTTGTATCTTGTATAAATGAAGATGTATCAAGCATACTTGAAATGAAACATGTAATATATGTAAATTGTGATAGCAACAAAAGTTGTTGATGCGAAGTTGTAAGTAGTACCATATTGTAATCAGTAAACATTTTTATTACTTGTTTGGGCAGTGAGCCCATCTGGTAATCAAGTTTTGTATCTACAACTCCTAACAGGGTTGAGGCTTCTAACAAGGCCTATGGTCCCTTAATCAGGACCGATACACTATATGATTGTAACAGGCTCCTAACAAGGTCAACATCCTTAACCAGATATCTTTTGATTAGTGGATCTTTGTGGGTACCATCCCCACTGGGGTTTTCCCTTGGCCAGGGTTTCCTCGAGAACATATCATGTGTTATGAGTTCTTTACATTTACTGTTATGTATGCTATTTAGTTTCTTATGCTTTGCATGCACTAAAGTAATCTGTTATATCCATAAGTGGGCAAAAGTAAAAGTTTGTGAAATACTAATTCACCCCCCCTCTTAGTATTTCCTATTTCTAACACCTTATTGTGAAGGAAGTCACATAAATAATTCTCTCTCCACCATTTTGGTTTAGGTTCAGGATCAAAGACTTTTATCTTAGGAAAGTAGATGATTCTGTTAGCCAATAGTGTTTTCTTGGAATATTCCAAGGATTCTCCAAGAGGAGTGAATTTGCGGTTAGGATCTGTAGCCCAAGGTTTATAATCAGATGACTTCTTATTGGGCTCTATTGTTTTAGCTTCAAAAGCTTTGATGGCTTGGGTGCCAAAAGTGAGATTGAAAGCGGGTGCCTTAGATGGGGCACAAATAGTATCAATAACATCATCAATGACAATGCCTTTATTCTTATTCCAATTTTTGTTCTTGTCCTTAGAACTAGATCCAGATTCACACTTGCCCTTTTGAAGTGTGATGTCTCCTTTTTTCACAAGTACTTTCTCAATTTTGATCACATTATCTACAATCTTATCAAAGGATGTATGATTTTGCATTCGTAAAGGGTATTTGATTTCTAGAACAAGATTATTGATGAAGATTTCTAGTTTATTGGTTTTTGGAATGGGTCTATCATATAGAAAAAATTTCTTCCTCCATCTCTTGAGAAATGTCAAGAATGGTTCTCCTAGATATTGTTTCAGATTGCAGATGTCAATCAGGGTGACCGGATGCTAGATATTGTAGGAGTATTGTTGATAGAAAATTTTGATTAACTCCTCAAAAGTTTTGATAGTTGGAGGTATTCTAGAGAACCAATGAATGGCTGCTCCTCCTAGAGATTGAGGAAAGAGATGCATTAAGTAGGCTGGTTTGTGCATAAATTCCATAGATTGAGTACAGAATTCTCTGGCATGATCTTGAGGATTAGATTTTCCATCATACTTATCATATTTAGGCATTTCCACTATTTTAGGGAATGGTGGCATGTACAAGTCTTTATCAAATGGAAAAGGGCATAGAGCCTCCATGTAAAACTCTTTAGGTTCCTTTTCTTTTTCAAGTTTCTTAAGTTTGACTTGCATAGTATGCATCTGTTTCATCATAGTGGTGATAGGGGTTTCTTCCTCATGAGTGATGATATTTTCAACATTAAATTTTGGAGGAAGTTTAGCTCCCTTATGAGCTAACTCTAGAAAGTATGCCTCTCTATCTTCTTTCAAGAAATGCCTCATCATTTTCTTGAAGTCATCATCATTTTGATATCGAGTAATTTTAGAAGGTGTAGGTTCTTGATCCATACCATGTTGAGAGTGAGGTCCTTGAGACCCATGATGTGTCCCTCCATGAGGCATGTTAGGAGTTTTAGGACTCCCTGGGATAGATTGATGTAGAGATTGTTGATTACCTCCATGAGTTGATGGAGGGGGTATGTAACCAATTTTCAATCAAAAATTGCCAAGACCATCATCTTTGTAAAGACCTAAATTGTAGAGTTTATCGAGAGTTAGACCTACATGAGTAGATAAAGGAAAAGTATGAGATGCTTCTCCAAATTTATTATGCGATGATGCTCTAGTTTCCATCATTAACCTTGCGTGAAGCAAAAGAGTAAGATGAAGATAACTGAAGAATGAATTGATTCAAGAAGATCAAATGACACAAGCTTGTCAAGATTGAATTGATTAAGGAATAGATCGAATGTAAATGAAGGATACTATCCCACAGTAGTATGGGTAGATGCCCAATAGATGGTGGGCACGAGCTCACAACACTTAGCCATTTTGTAAGAAGACTAAATTTGAAGATAATTTTGACAAGGTTTTGACACAAGATGAAAAAGACTCAAGAGACCACTTTAGGAAAATGATTGAATTTGTTCTAGTTTCTAATTTGTTCCTGACATAGTGAATGTTTTGACAGAATCTGAAAATAGGCTGTAAAAAATAGATTCCTGACAAATTTGACCAATCTCTAACAACTTTTTAAAAATTCTCAAATGAATTTCTGAAGGCTCATACGACACAGGGTATGCTCTCAAATGACAATTGACAAGACTCATACGACAGTTGCTGCTAGGGATAATGTTCTTTTGATTTTTGGTGACAACACTCGTACGACACAATACTAGCTCTTGTACGACAATACAGGGGTTATGAAATGAATTTTTCTCAAGACTCGTACGATAATCTAAGACTTCGGGATGACTTTTGACTCTAGAGAGGAATTTTGCTTTAGATTTTGCAATTTTTAGGCTTTTCATTTTAGATTGTTGGTAAAGTTTTCTGTCCAGTTTTGAAGATTTGTGTGTAATGGTCCATCTCAAATAACCAAGTAGATATCAAACACACAAAACAACAAGCAAGGGAAGTAGGAAATCATTTGAAAATAATGAACAAGGGAAAAAGCAACCTTGCGCATGAACAAGCAATAGTGACTTAATATGCTAATCCCTAGGAGTGCTATTTGTGTATGTTCCAAAAAGTTTTTCAATAACACACATATTCCTAGAAAATGAAAAATTTGGCCTCACTAGGGGTTGTAGTAATGGTCTGACTCTGCAAATTTTATCATCTCAAGAGGGAAAAATCCAATCTAGGCACACCGGGGTTTTGACACAGTCTAAGAATTTAATCAATCAAGATCTACTAGGGAGATCTGATAGCCCAACAAGAGACCACACCTATGAAGATTTCCTCCACAAGGACATTTATATAGCAAGTACTACTACCATGGTGAAAATGGCTATTACCACTTGAGGTTCTATCCACATGGTTGACCCAATTAAGGGAATGTCCACTATGGTTAACCCTCTCTAAAGGTGACTCACAAAAGATACCACATGGGGACTGGTTCTAGATTCAAGGATATGAGTTTCTGATACTACCCAAAAAGGGAGTAGAGCATAGTCCTCTAGCCATTTCACTTTTAACCAAAACAAAGTAGACAGATTAATTTGACATGCTAAGACTAAAATTATCTCACAAAGATCTATGATGTTAACCACTTATGATCTATCAACCTCTCTAGAGAGAGAATGTATCAATCAAAAGTTGAAGAAGCACAAATCTAGTAGAATGTAAGACAATCTCAGTAACCTCCCTACCTACAAGGGGATCCTTCATCAAGAAGAGCTTCACATGCATGAACAAGTGGAAGAAGCCCACTCTTTCTAGATCATCCACAAATAGTGTTCATAGGGCCTATTTACTATGTGTAACAGATATGCAGAAAGAAAATCTATGTTCATTTTATAGTCCAAAATGAAGTCTTTGATATGAAAGCAAGAAAAGTCACACAAGCTTGACACATGAGAGTTTGTTTTATGTCCAAATCAAAGTGTTATCAGATCATAGTAGAATACCTGAATTCCTCGCAATCCGCTTAGTAGATTTTACCTATTTTAGCAATTTAGTTGCGCTTTTCCCAATCAGACTCAACAAATATCAGTCAGAAATAGAAGATCTCAATTGTTAGGGTTAGCTATTAGTTCAAATCTAAAAAACTACCAAAAATTATGAAACGACAATTGAATCCTAGTACCAAAACTTGTACGACAGTGACTTACCTCCTAGACAACAGTTTGAAAACTTGTATGATAGTGGGTGTCTCACCAAATGATAATCTAGGTCTCAAAAAACAATCCACAATTGCTAAAATGAGCCTTGAAATCTTCAACTATCATACTACAACTAGTAGCTTCTGGTATGACTTTTTGACAAAAGTTGTACGAAAAATGTATGGATAGAGAATGAAATCATAGAATCGACCAGAAAACAATAGAAAAATAGATAGAAGTGAAATAGAAGAGATGGAAACCCATTTCAAGGAACCACGGTGGGTGCCAAAAATGTGTGTGTGAATTTTGTACTTGGCTATAGACACAACACTTCAATAAAACATTAGAGGTTACCAAAAACCAAAATCTGCAAGTAATTGAAACTATGCTAACCAGGCAATTTACTACCTTCTAGTAGGTGTGAGTATGATGTTCTCAGATTGAAATCGATATCAGTGACAATGTAACACCTAAACGAAGGATTTGAATGAAAAATAATGAAAGACTATATGAATGCAGCTTATTCTATATTTTTGTATTTTTTGTGCAATAATATGAAAAATGTATGAGTCTAAGCCAGATGAATGAAATTGAATGCAGATTTAATCTAAGAATGCTACGAATGATATGAAAATCTATGATATGAAACTATGCAAAAACTATGATCAACTATGAAAGATCTCACAAATCACCTATCGTAAGTGCTTAATCCTTCAATTGCTAATTCGCCAGAATAATTGTGCAAATTCGAGTGTTGATAATTATGAAGAGATGAGCCTTGATTTTATAGAAATCTAGGGCTTGAGGATGTAGGAGAAAAGCCATAAATCACTCTTGATAAACTCAGATTGATTTTTGAGTTATCAGGAAATCAGAGATAATTAACTCCAAAAAATCATGCAAAAGGAGTGTTTAACTCAAAATAGAGTTTAGATCAAATTTCAACTCATCATTAGATGTTGAGTTTCAATTTTAAAATTGATTGTTAATTTCTAGTTGCCTACTTTTTTGATTGTGCATGATTTAATTATGAATTTATTTAAAAATAAAGTGATTTATTCTCACCTTAATTGATTTTTGAATTAAAACAATTGATTTATGGGTTAATCAATTATTAAATCAAACTTTTATTCAAAAACTATATTAAAAATTGACAATAGACATGAATTAATTAAATAAGAAATTAATCAATTAGTCATGAGATTTTAGATTTATTGTCAAAATTAAATAATACAATTTAAGAATAAATTTAATTAAATTTAATTAAACAATTAAGTGGCAATATTAAATATGATTAATTAAATATTTAGAATATTCAATTAATCAAACTTTAGGATAAATAAGATTTATTGCCAAATAATTATTAAATTAAAAATAATTAGGATAAATAGTAATATTGCCAGGAATATTCTCCGATGCAGAATTTGGATTTAAATCAATTAGGATTCGATAGATGTGCCTTTGGTTAGGACTTTTGTATCAATTTCATTTGAATTGAAGATGTAGGAGGTTAATGAACCTATAGCCTACTTTTGGGGTATTACAATCACCAATAAATATTTCAGCAATAAAAACTTTATTATCAGTTTCACCTTTCAAATATAAATCATTTTTATCAGTTGGTCTAACAAATCCAATTCTTATGAGATAACAATGTAATCTTTCATACCATGCTCTCGGTGCTTGTTTCACTCTATAAGTTACCTTGTGTAGCTTACAAACCATGTTTTTCTAAGTTTGATCTATAAAACCTTCAGGTTTTTCAATGTATACCTCTTCTTCAATTATCCCATTCAAAAATGAAGATCTCACATCCATCTAATATACCTTAAATCCTTTGTAAGTAACATATGCAAATAGTATTCTCACACCTTCTAGTCTAGCAATAGGAGCAAAATTTTCTACATAGTCAATTTCTTCTTCTTATGCATAACCTTTGGAGACTAATCTTTCTTTATTCCTTGTAACATCTTCAGTCTCATTCAATTTGTTTCTAAAAATCCTTTTTTTTCCAATCACATTTTTTACTTTAGGTCTCAGTACTAATGTCCATGTCTTGTTTTTTTTGTATTTTCTCAATCTCTTCATTCATTTCTTTAATCCAATCACCATTTTCTAATGCATCCTTAATAGTTATAGGTACAAATTCACAAACCAAACATGTAGTGTTCCTAAAATTACTTCTCATCATCATTCCTATTCCTTTGTCTCTAATTATCTAATCATGTGGATGGTGTCTTCTCACATATTTTTCTAGTACAGGCTCAAATATTTGTTCTTCAATATTTTGTCCACTTGGTGCATGATCATCATTCTCCTTGGTAACTATTTTTTGTTGCTCAATCTGTAAGGATTGTTTCTCAGTCACAGTATTCTATTGCTCGGTAACACTAGGCTATTACTCAAGTAAAGTGTCAGGATTTTATATGTAAGAAAATATTTCATAATCTTCTTCTTCCTTCTTTCTTTCTTCATCATTCGTTTCTACAAACTCATCAACTATCACATTTGTACTTTCAATTATTTTGTTAGTAACATAAAATTTTCCATTTCTATCATCTTTCATAATGTAAAATCTACTTCCAAATATTATAAAATAACGCACATTAGATGTTGAATAGATGTAAAATGGATTCACCTCTATTCAAATGTAAAGGAGGAAATATGAGATCTATTCTCAAAACCCAAATTCCCCAAAGAAGAGATCCGATTTGATCAACCAAAAGGTTAATGCACAATCGAATCAATTTTATGGAAAAAGAGTAGGAAGAGAGAGAGAGAGAGAGAGAAAGTAAATTCAATATTTCCCTAATGTGCAGGATTATGTTTAGAATATAGAATAATTGAAATACAAGTACTAACCTCAAATTAGGGAAAATCTAGAAAATGTTGAATTCTGATGTCTGTGTGCACTTTCCAGAAAATCTAAAACTTGTCCTGGACTGGAAATGCCGAGACAGAGAAAACCCAGAAATATTTCCTCAAGATGGCTCAGCTCAGGTTTGACCCTCATAAAAGGTCAAATACCACATTCTTTATTTGAAGTCTGATTCAAATTCTATTCGCAAATTCTAGAAGATGGACGAAAAGGGTATCCAAATTCTCTCTCAAATCCAAAACTCCACACCTATACCTACAAGAAAATGGGGGTTTTTGTTGTATGGGGAGTTTGCCTTGGTCAAACCCCAATTTAGGAATTAACCTTGAAATTGAATTGAAATATATTGTGCATAGACAAAGTAATTGAAACAAATCACCTCGCTTATGTTGAAGTCCTTGTATAGGATTTGAATCCTCAAATCCACAAGTAGGAATGAATGTAGGATGTAAGATGTCTCCAATCAATGGTATTTGATCTTCAACACCAATCTTGAATTGATCTTTGCATATGAGAAGGCTTGAATGAATGGAGAAGGATGGATCATCAAAGCGAGCTCCAAAGAGATTGAATCCTTCAATAGCTAACAATGGATATCCTTGATGAATGGATGATTGAACACTTGAATGCTTGAAGACTTTCTTGCACTTGAATTCACTTGCTTGCACTTGAGAGCTTGCTCATGAAATTTCTTGAGGTGTGATGTGAAAACTTGATGTGAAAATGAGAGAGGAAGGCCTCCTTTTATAGTGATCTAGGGCACACTCCTCTAGATGGGCCACCTTGAAGAATTAAATCCCAATTAGGTCATCACCTTTAGAAAATATACCTAGATTAAATGCAATTAAAGGATTTACCATCCCGAAACCTGAAATGGCCGACCCTCAGGCGGGAAAATAAATTTCCTGAAAGCCCGAAGCCCGAAAATTAAAGATTTTGAAATTTTGGAGAAAGGGGTCAAGGTCAAGCTCAACCCTAACCTAGTTAGGGTCAACCTAAGACATTGACCTTTTTCTTAGGTTGACTCAAAACTAAATTAGGGGGTCCCAGGGATGCCTAGAAACCTACAAATGATGCCAGAATAGGACAGAATGTTAGGAATAGACATACAATACTATGATTACTAAAATGAAGGCCAGGAGAATTCATTTCTAAATCCTACCTAGAAAATAGAGCCATGGAAGAGAGAAATTTAGGAGAATCCGTAAGATCCTAACCCTAATTTCACCTAGAATAAAGAAATCAAGTGCAGGGAAGAAGTGGAAAATAGGGAGAAAAGAAAAATACATGCAAAGACCCAATCAAGGCACTTAACATGACCCTAAACCACCTACTCAGAGGACTAAACACTCTTATCATGGAAGTGCTTCCATTTTAAGATGATACATTAAGCCCCCACTTTAGCAAGAGTATGGACTCGATGCAAACTCTTGGTAAAGGAGATCAGAATAAAAAGATAATCTTATCATAATCCAAATGACAAAGAGAAACCTTAAGCCTCCGGGGACTCAAGTATTCATCGACTCCTAGATTATAAGAAGAGAGACATCTCTAGAGAGAGAATGAAGGTGTGATTACCTCACCGAATGAGAACTTATGTCCCATTGTGAACCACATAGGAAAATGGTGCAATTGGAAAGATGGAATTGAACCACCTAGTGAATGTGGCTACTCACTAGTCAACCCATCAAGGATTTATACTTAGAAATATTCTATTCCATAAGAATAAAACCAAAAATAAAAATAAAAGAGATCCAATCTTAAGGACACTTCCGACCTTAAGGGATCACAATATATGTGTATTTGAAACTGGAGGGATCAAGAGATCCTAAAATATAAATCCCTTCTTTAAGGATTAGTTACTAATCCAAAAAGGGAAAATAAGTATCTTGAAAAATATGTGTATTGAAAAGTGCATGTGTGCAATAGGTGAGCAGAGCATATGCCTCCATGTTAAAGTCATTGCTAACACTTTAATAGGAGCAATGGATTTAACAGAAACATAAACAACTCCACTGATTATGTTTCCACATCGAGATGCCCCCAGATGAAGACAAATCAAGGGAAATATCACAAAAACATACAGAGAACATGAAAGGGATCTACCTATCATGGGGTCAGTATGATCATAAGATAATATATATATGATATTATTGCAAATGAATTGACATCATTCCCCAAAGACAGTAGAACTACAATCACAAAGGAGGAAAGATCACATAAGATATACGAAGGAGAATTTTTTCAGACCATGACATGGAGACCAAAAAGAATTAGTGCTACCATATCTCAAATCCAAGTAGATTACACAAGGAAACATGTATGAACAATAACACAGTTACGACATAACATTGAACAATGCATAGAAGAATAGAGATACATATAAAAGAATTTGAACAACAGTTTCAATTCCTTTATCACCTTGCACCTACTGAGTAACAAGGATCATATAAAAGAATATAACAACATTTAGCAAACACATTATGGGAGAAGCATAGTATAGTAGGAAAACACACAACAAAGCTACCATGAAGGACAAGCTGATCAAGCGTGTCACCTACTTTCCCCATCTCATTGTATATCATTTAGCGAAGGTGGGTAACTCGCAAGAGGGACTATATCCAACATAGTAGGAATGATAGCTAGTTCCAAACAAGGATCCTCTTGAGAATCACTATGTTCGACACTAGATGTAAGAGTCAATTGTGATGAAAGCATATTAGGTAAATCAATGTCAATGTTAATAGTCTCATATTCATCATTAACATTATCAGTATCATCAAGAGTATCTTCTTCATCCAAGTTAATCAAAATAGGATCTAAGATACGAATAGAATCATCATAATCATGCATGTGAACATCATTATTAGTAACAACATATTCTAACACATTATGCATAGGTTTATCCGAAGAAGATAGAGATCTTTTAGCTTTAGCATGAGCACGATGCTTTTTACGATGTTCATTAGCAGATTGGTTACATTTTGATTTATTTGAAATAGGTTGAGAACTAGGAGGAACAATCATGGGATACTTCATAGGTTCTTTAGGAAGATCAATAAGATTATTATCCATAGGAGAAACAATCACATGATCTTTGATAGGTTTGGTAGAAGGAACTTGATTAAAAAAACTAGAAGCCATAGTTAAAGGAGGTATCGAAGGTGTAGGTAAAATACCATGATTAAGATCCATAGGAGGTGAACTTAATTCAAGGATTTTACCATGATTATAAGCTTGATATGATCGAAAAATATTATCAGGTCTAGGAGGACATGAATTAGGTAAGGAAGGCCAAAAGAAATCTAGAGCAGCACAATCTCTAGGCCTAGAAGGTTGATATATACTATGATTAATCATCTTCACTTCTCCATCATGAATGAAATTAAGACACTTATGGATAGGTGAAGAAACAAAATGCATGGAATTCAACCAAGGCAAACCTAGCTTAACTTGAAATTGATCAAAAGTAGGAACCACAACGAAGGTAGTGTTCACAATTTTTCCAAAAAGTTCAACTAGTAAAGTAATAGAACCAAATGATGGATAAAGAAAACCATTGCAAGTTTGAATCCACACATCCGATGTATCATAGAAGTCACATTGTAAAATTTTCATAAAAATATTTTCTTCAGTGATAACATTGACTAAGGAGGTAGGATCAACAAGACAACCATGAGTAGGTATCTGAGCAATCCTAGCAGCAATGTAAAGAGGACCATCAGGAACTTTAATAATCTTAGAGTCATCAAAGGTAATCAAAAGTTCCTAAGGTCTTTTATTCTTGAATTTTTGTTGAGGTTTAGGTTGAGATTTCATTTTAGGTTTAGGTTTTGGTCGAGGTTGAGATTGAACTTGAGGTGAAGGTTGAGGTGGAGATATAGACTTATCAATATGCTCCACTTGATTAAAAACATGATTAAGATCATCCATCTTTGAATCATACAAAATGTCCATAGCAGCTGGTTGAGCAATAGTATTAGTATCATGCATAGGTAAAGGATTCATATAGATTTGAACATTATGATTAGGAGGAGAGACAAATTGATTCCCACTACTATCCAAATTATCAACAGATAAAACCTTAGAATCAATTAGATCTTGAACCTTATGTTTTAAAGAATAACATCTCTCAGTATCATGACCATTCTGATGATGATATTGACAAAAAGCATTTTGATCAAAAGATTTAGATGCAATCGTAATAGGTAAAAGAGGTCGAATAGGAGGTAAAGTAATCATATTAGCAGCTAACAACCTATTCATAATAGCATGTAAAGTTTTAGAAAGAGGAGTAAATGTATGATTTAATCGAAAAGCAGTGGATGCAGAAGTGGCATTGTGAGATGCAATAGCAACCTAATCAGCAACTGCATTCTCTTGTTTGTTTATCTTGACATAATTATTGAATTTTTGAAACTTGTTTGGATTAGGAGCAGCATCACTCTTATCAACTGGAATAGGAGCCATTGGAGTGGTGCTCTCAAATTGACTCACTTGCAATTGATAATGATGAAGCACTGCACAAAGTTGTTGAAAAGAGGTAAATTCAGTAAGAAGAATCTTATCTCTAATATCCTTTTGCAAATTTGAAATAAACATACATTGAATATCAATATCAGGAATAGGATAGGAAATCTGAGCATGCAAATGCTTAAATCTACCAATAATTTCAGTCAATTTTTCTTTAGCACTTTGTTTACAATGCATTAAATTAGTCAAAGACACTTGTGGGCCAATATTATTTTGAAATTGTTGAATAAAGGCATTAGCAAGTTGTGGGAAGGAATCAATTGAATAAGGAGGCAAGGAACAATACCATTGTAAGGCCTTGTCACGAAAGTTTCTAGCAAACAGTTTGGCTAAAATCCTATGGTCATGACCATAATCACTACAAAGGATTTGGAATGTTTTAATATGAGCATGATCTCCTTTTCTAGTATAATTCTCAAAATGAGGCATCTCACCTTGCTGAGGAACAGGAGTACGAATAATATCCTAAGACAAGGGACTTCCCATGTCACATGTAGGAATACTAAACTTGTTTTGAGTTAAGGAAGCAAGTTGTTGTTGTAAGGATGACATAGTTTGAGCCAAACTGATGATGGTTGAATCATTAGAGGAAATAGGAGGAGTAGGAACATTAGACACACTAGGTAAAGTGTAAGAAGCTGTAGGAATAGATGACACAACTGGAGGAACACTAAGAACTACAGTTGGAGGTGGATTGGAATAAGTAAAAGGAACATTATGATATGAAGGTTTTGATACAGGAAGGGACACATGAGGAACACTCATAGGAATAAAGGGAACTGTCACAGTCACCAAATAAGGAGTATAGATAGGAATACTAGGTAAAGGATTAGAAGGAGGTTCAACACTAGTGATAGGAGGGGTTAACCCTAAATCTTGAGCTTCTTGAGCTAAAGGTTTAACATTGGAATGCACAAGATGAGTAATACCACACAAGAGGTTAATACCTTGATCACTATCATGGAGAACTTTCTTAAGAGCCTCTATAGCTTGAATGGAATCTTGATTATGGTTTTCTTGAAGAAGCCAATTACCTATTATATCAAGTTTAGTGGAAAGTTTTTGGACTTGTTCAGGAGGAACTCTTAAAGTATCATCCTCATCATGAGATGAGTGAGAAGATTTTTTCTCCATAGTTGGATTGGAATCATGAAGAATCAGGTTATCATTGGGGATCCTAAGGAAAGGAGAAGAAGATTCAGGATCAAAGGCACCCATGAGTCTACGACTTCTAACCAGAATGTTATAAGTAGGACTAGTGGTAGTAAAGCTCATAAACTAAGGGAATGAAAATGAACTAAACTAAGAACACATAAAGCATGAATATGAAATCTAATTAGCATGCAAGATCAATCACAAAGGACAAATCTAATACTAACAAGATAAAAGGAAAGCACAATAAAGAATCCAATTTCACAAAATAAAAGAGAGTATGTCAGGTTCACCAAAATGAATAGTGAAGGTGAACACACACAATAAGACAAAGGGAAATCTAACACCAAAAAGAAAGAGAGTAAGCTAGTCGAGTTCACCAAAATGAATAGATGTAAAATGGATTCACCTCTATTCAAATGTAAAGGGGGAAATATGAGATCTATTCTCAAAACCCAAATTCCCCAAAGAAGAGATCTGATTTGATCAACCAAAAGGTTAATGCACAATCGAATTAATTTTATGGAAAAAGAGTAGGAAGAGAGAGAGTAAATCCAATATTTCCCTAATGTGGAGGATTATGTTTAGAATATAGAATAATTAAAATACAAGTACTAACCACAAATTAGGGAAAATCTAGAAAATGTTGAATTTTGATGTCTATGTGCACTTTTGGGAAAATCTAAAACTTGTCCTAGACTAGAAATGACAAGACAGAGAAAACCCAAAAATCTTTCCTCAAGATGGCTCAGCTCAGGTTTGACCCTCATAAAAGGTCAAATACCACATTCTTTATTTGAAGTCCGATTCAAATTCTGTTCGCAGATCCTGGAAGATGGATGAAAAGGGTATCCAAATTTGTCTTAGATCCAAAACTCCACACCTATACCTACAAGAAAATGGGGGTTTTTTTTGTATGGGGGGTTTGCCTTGGTCAAACCCCAATTTAGGAATTAACCTTGAAATTGAATTGAAATATATTGTGCATAAACAAAGTAATTGAAACAAATCACCTCACTTATGTTGAAGTCCTTTTAGAGGATTTGAATCCTAAAATCCACAAGTAGGAATGAATGTAGGATGTAAGATGTCTCCAATCAATGGTATTTGATCTTCAACACCAATCTTGAATTGATCTTTTCATATGAGAAGGTTTGAATGAATGGAGAAGGATGGATCATCAAAGGGATCTCCAAAGAGATTGAATCCTTCAATAGCTAACAATGGATATCCTTGATGAATGGATGATTGAACACTTGAATGCTTGAAGACTTTCTTGCACTTGAGAGCTTGCTCATGAAATTGCTTGAGGTGTGATGTGAAAACTTGATGTGAAAATGAGAGAGGAAGGCCTCCTTTTATAGTGATCTAGGGCACACTCCTCTAGATGGGCCACCTTGAAGAATTAAATCCCAATTAGGTCATAACCTTTAGAAAATATACCTAGATTAAATGCAATTAAATGATTTACCATCCCAAAACCCGAAATGGCCGACCCGGAGGCAGGAAAATAAATTTCCTGAAAGCCCGAAGCCCGAAAATTAAATATTTTGAAATTTTGGAGAAAGGGGTCAATGTCGAGATTGACCCTAACCTATTCAAGTTCAAGCTCAACCCTAACCTAGTCAATTTTGACCTAAGACATTGACCTTTTTCTTAGGTTGACTCAAAACTGAATTAGGAGGTCCCTGGGATGCCCAGAAACCTAGAAATGATGCCAGAATAGGAAAGAATGTCAGGAATAGACATAAAATCCTATGATTAATGAAATGAAGGCCAAGAGGATCCATTTATAAATCCTACCTAGAAAATAAAACCATGGAAGAGAGAAATTTAGGAGAATCCTTAAGATCCTAACCCTAATTTCACCTAGAATGAAGAAATCAAGTGCAGGGAAGAAGTGGAAAATGGGGAGAAAATCCAAATACATGCAAAGACCTAGTCAAGGCATTTAACATGACCCAAAACCACCTACTTGGAGGGCTAAATGCTCTTATCATGGAAGTGCTTCCATTTTAAGATGATACAGATGTATACCCATACTGGATAGCTCATAAGGTGTCTTGTTTTTCTCTTTCTTTAGTTTTACTTGGTTTAGTGTATAGACAATAATACTAATAGTTTCTCTCCAATAAATTGTGCAACATCCTTTTCAATTAGCAATGTTGTAGCAGAATCAACAATTGATCTATTCTTTCTTTCATCAATCCCATTCTACTATGGATTCCTCAGTTTTGATACATGTCTCTTGATTCCATGCTCATTAAAAAAGTTAGTAAATATATTACAAATGAATTCACATCCTCTATTTGACCTCAAGCATTTTAGTTTCTTACCAATTTCTTTCTCTAATTTTGATTTGTACCACTTAAACATTTAAAAATCTTTGGATTTTTCTTTTAGAAACATTACTGACATCATTCTAGAAAAATCATCAACAAATAAGATAAAATCTCCATAATAACTCTAAATTATTATTGGACCACATAAATCAGTATGAACTAAATCCAAAATTGTATTAGATGGGTAATGGTTTCTCTTGAAACTATAATTTTTCATTTTACCCATTTGATATTGTTTGCACATCACATGGTCAAGCTTAGATATACTTGGTAAACCTCTAACTTTCCTTTTCGTACTGATCTTTACCATGTTTTCAAAATTAACATGACATAACCTCTTGTGCCATGAACAAACATCATCATTTTTAATCGTTAAACAAGAACTTTTAGCATTCTCCAAATAAAATTGGTCACCTCTTGATTTTTCACCAGTACTAATCGGTCTTCAAGAACCATCATAGATCTTTACTCTTCTATTCTCAAATGCAACTCGGTGACCTATGTTATTTAATTATGCTACACTCAACATATTATAGTCAAATCCTTTCACCCAATCAGCATTTTCACATCTAATCTTGTTATTCATCAATATAGATCCAATATAGATCCTTTATCTTTCACTTGACAAGGTGTATTATTTCCCATTTTTACAGATCCTCCATCATAATGTTTGAGATATTCAAACTTATCTTCATCACCAGCCATTTGATGTGTGCAACCACTATTAATAATCCACGTACCATTTTTTATTACTTTAGAAATAAGTGCCTTATCTACATACCTTTCTTCTTCTTCTTCAAAATCTTCCTTCAATGCAACAAACACCACTTCTACATCTTCATCAATTTCAAATTCGGTATCATTATCTTCATCAACTAGGTAGCATGCATTTTTTTATTTATCTTTGTAGCCTTAGATTTCTTTGTTTCCTCTTTGTCGATTACCTCTATGATCTAGATAATCTCTTCTATCATTCTTTCTTTCATTTGATAGTTCACTTGGGCTATCATAATCTTTCCTATCAAGACATCTTGCAACAATATGACCAACCTCTTTACATTTGAGACATATTAAGGGTAGCTTACCTTAGTTTTTTCATTTTCCTTTTGGTAGTCTCCTAGCCATTAATGCTTCAAGTTCTTCAAGCTCATCTTCTTTAGCTTCATAATCACTTCCATTTTTTATTTGATGTCTACTACTTGATATTTCAGTATTCAAAGATAACACAAATGCATATTCTACCTTAGGTGAAATAATTTTATCAAAGTCATTAATCTCAAATGTAGTCAATTTATTGATTAGAATATTAAGGGAAACATCATTACCTAGAACTACTCTCATTTCATGTATTGCAGAAACTCTAATAGCATAGGTAGGAAATAATGTTTTGAGAATTTTACTTACCACAGTTTCTTCTTGAATAATTTCACCTTCTCCTTGAATATCATTCACCACTTCCTTGACTCAATTGTTGTACTAGGTAATATTTTCACCTTCTTTCATCTTCATATCTTCAAACTTTCCTCTTAAGATTTCTTCTTTTTCCCTGAGCACATTTTGATCTCCACCAGGAACTAATGTTAGTTTGTCCCACATTTCTTTTGTAGTTGTATAGTTCTTAATGTCTTCAAATATGGTGTCTAATAAAGAAGAAGCAATCTCAATCATCATTTCATTATACTCTTGTCTCACTTTCATCTATGTGACAGTCAAAGGACTAGTAGGTACTATGAAGTAATTTTCCAAATAGTATAGTGTAGAATCCCCAATGCCTTACATATATAGCTTCATCCTTCTTTTCCATGTTGAGAAATTATATTTGTTCAGCTTTGGTACCTCAATCTTATACATCTTTAGATGTTTAACTTAAGTCCTTAAACTTCTTTCTTCAATTACTTTAGGCTCCGATACCAATCATTAGATAATTGAGAGGGGGGTGAATCAGTTATGTCCAATTATCCTACAACCCTAAATTCCTCTCTAGTGTATAATACCAACTTGAACAAATAAATTAAACAACTTTGTAATAACTTGACTATGCCTTACTGATTAATTAACTGATTATCAGATAAATTATATAGTATATACCAATCTAGCTAGTTACTATAATGTGTAAAGTAAAATATCAGAATATTGCATGCATACACATTTAACACTTAATTTTTAATGTGGAAACCCTATTAAGGGAAAAACCACCTGGAACTAGTACCCAAAATATTTTCACTCTTTTGAAGTGATCTCGGTTAAGATCTAACCCTGTTAAAGGTTACGAAACACACTATAAGATGTGACCTCATTAGAGGATTTATAACTAACAATTCTTTGTGACCATACATTCACGTGGGTCAACAAGAAAACATGTAACATTCATAGAGTGCCAATAAAAAATATAGTCAGTTAAGTCTTACTCGGTTAAGATATTTTGTTTGTAGCAATTGTAAAAATGAAATAGTATATGAATTTCTTCAAAAGAAACTTCCTTCTCTCATTTTGAGATCTATACTAAGCTCAGTATCACTTTGGTCATCATAATGTCTTCAATCTCCTTCTTCCTCTAACTATGTTATGCTTGGTTAACTCTCTCTGATGCTTTGTTTTATTTCTAGAATCACTCATTTCTTACTTCAACCTGTCTGACCAACTTCACATGTATGTAATATTTTCTCTCACATATGACTCTTTCTTTGAATTTCATGTCCCCTTATATAGACATGATAAACCATTTTATTTTCAGCCATAGATTCTTCCTCTTAATCTCCATCATTTATTTTTTCCTCTTTAATCTTCCTCAAAACTTGTGCCTTTAAACATTTTCAATCTTCAGCGTCCGATCAACCTTGAATTTCTCCAGTTGTAGATATTCATAACTAAGTTTGTATTTATCCTTGGAATCTTCTAGATTCATCCATCTCATCATATCATGTCAGAAATCACATGTTCCTCCTTCTTTCTCCTATTTGGATAATACTATGATTTTAATTCAATTTCTTCCTACTCGGTTAATACCACACTTGGTATACACAACATCTTCTTAGAGTACACTAAGTTCTTTATATATTGACCAAAGTAAATTATACATTCTTTATCTTCAACACTTAACATAATCATGTAATACAATCAAATCACTATCATAATGTCATAGAATCATATATAATTTTCCCAATGAATACCTTATGTATAAATTACTCATACATCTAATCTTCATGCTAATATCTCCTTTCCTTAACCAATATTAATTTCTTTAGATGGTTGCAACTATAATGATAAGTAACGTCAAAGCTAGTTGACATCAATGAAAATATAAAAATTCATCTAATGTCTCACATATACTTTAGTATCTGAGTGATCATCTTCACTTTCTCCCATTCTATTCTCCAAGTAGTATTTCAATTGTAGTTCTAAGATAATATGCAGATTCATATATTCTGAAGTTGTGTACAGTTGAATGGTTGTATGTTGATGTTATATCTAAAATCAGAAGCTCTAAAAGTTATTTTTGATAGATCACTCGCTGTTGTATGGGTGACTAATTATTAAATATCATTTTTGATATACTTTCTGAAGCTGGAAGAAATGATTTATGAAACTATTTAAGGACATCCTTAATCATTTTTTATCACCATTCAAGAAAGATTGCAAAAGAAGAAAGAGATCTTTGAGAAGTTGGAGCAAATCTCAGTATTTGAATGATCTTGATTTCACACATTGAACATATCCTTTCATATGAGATAGATCCCACTAAGGAAAGATGTCAAACTTATGAAAAGATGTCTCTAAAATTTAGAGAATAATTTTCAGAGGTTGAAAGGAAGTGGAAAATAGAAAGGTTTTTTTCTAACTTTCTCAAGGAGAAGGGGAACCTAAGGGACTTATGGTATATATATGAAAAAAAGGTCTTAAAGATGACTATTTAATAGGAAAGCTTAGAGATTGCACCCCTACAGTCTCCAAAACATGTAATCATCTCTGATCCACCTCGAGGAGTAGTCACAAAACAAGGTCAATCTCCTTTGTCTTCTAGGAGAACATCGTAGAAGACTACAACAGTCAAAACTAAAGAAAGGGGATTATAAGCATCTACCAGAACAAAAAGGTCCTCAAGACCCAAGATGATGATTTCTAGGCCCCTTCATAAAATGAAAACCTTGGTCACCCCACCCAAGGAAGAATCCCCTACAAAGAAGAGAAAAGAATAAAAAGAAGAGAAGAACAAAGAAGAGAGAGAAGAAGAGAAGAGACTATATTCAATAGAAGCTTGCTAAGAGACAATTATGGAAACCAAACTAGAAGATGTTAGAAAAGAGGATAGTAGAGAAGGGAAAATGGAATCAATTGCCAAAATGTTATGTAAGGTATGATGAGAAGGAGAAAATTCTAATAGATTATATTGTGATAAATCATATGTTAATGTTTAAGAAGAATTTGATTGAACTTGAATGTAGTATTCAAAAAGGCTTAAATTTGATAGATTAGAATGGAGTAAGAAAAGAGGTTTACAAGAAGATGATAAAATTCTTGTAAAAGTAATAGAGATCTGTATCTATTTATCTATCACAAAGAAACTAAAATAATCTTGAAGAAAGTAAAACCTTTTCTGAGGACTATAACAAGATTGATCAAGATAATGGCTAGAAAATATGAATAAGTAGAAGAAGACACACAAAATCCATTGATAAGTTGTTACTGGAAGAAGGACTAGTAAAACCTGATCCCCTTACAGGAACCAAACTAAAGGAATTAATGATTGGAAAGTCATCCAAATTAGTTAGAACATAAGAGGAATAGTCCAAGGATAATGATGATATTGATCAATTTTACAGTACAGTGTAGCAACCAAACTTCTTTGTGGCAGGTATACCTATATCTTTGGATAGATCACAAGATGTTAATGATCCTTTTCAAGAGAATTATCAAAAGATAGATGAAAATAATTTTGGAACACTAACTAAAGAAGAGATAAGAGAGATAATGTCTAAAGGAAAAGGAGAAGAAGAAGGTGTTGTTGAAAAGGAGATAGATTTGGCTCCCAATTCTATTCAGCCTAAGATTAAGGAAGAACTACTTGCTGACCCATTGTTAGAAAGTGATTTAGGGAATGCACTAAAAGGTTATCAAAATTTAGATATTGTGGATGAAGATCAATTAATGAAGTTGTCCATAATGCCCTTCACTAAGGCTAAGGAGAGGTCATAGAAGAAGAAAAAGAAAAAGGAAAAAGTATTGGACAAATCCCTTGACACCATCACTAAAAAACTACCAATTCCTATTACCTTTCAAGGAAATGATATGTTAGATTACCTGAACAAAGTCTTGGATGACTTTGATAATCATTTTTCATCTTTGGAGAAGGCCACAACTGTGAAAATTGAAGAAGAATTCATGGAGAAGAAATTTGTAGAGATATGTGAGTGAATTATATGGGATCTAGGCATTTTAGATACCACCATCTCTAGGATTAGGACTTGTATTACGCATGGGAATAAAATATAGAATTACTATATAAATCCTTCAAAGTATGTACAAAATATGGGGGAAATAATTCATATTAATATGAACACATTGGATAACTTAGCGAAGAATTATGGGTCCTCCTCACAATCTGTTATTGAGTTGGTCAAGGAAGTATCCAAATTATTAGATAAGATCAGTTTGCTACAATATAAGAAGTCAAGCATGTTGAAAGGATTTGGTGAGTTTATGAGTTTGATTACTCCTAAAATATCAATTTTTGAGAAGAACCTTGAGCACATGGAGACAAGAAAGAAATGCTTTGATAAATCTATGCCTATTGTACTAAAGGATGCTTAGATCTTATCCTTTGCAATAAATGCTTTAATTCAGATTGGTCAGACATTAATCCAAGACATACTTTGCATGGTGTAAGTTTTGGTATGTAGTCCCAAATTTTTGCATTGTATATAGGTAAAAAAAATTATATATAAATTTTATATTGATGTCAAAGGGGGAGAAGTAGCTGTGAAAAATGTATAAGGAAAGTATCGACAATAGTTTGGAAATGGACACTTAGTCATTTTTCACTAAGTGTTTCCATCAATACAAAAGGGGGAGATTGTTGGCAAGTGAGAAGTGCATGACATTGTATATGTTGGCATTGTTGGAAACACACATTTCTTTGATATTCACTTGATGTGGAAGTAAGCTTTTGATAATCTGCAATGTGAAAAATGTCTAAGGATAGAGATAGTTTCACGATACAATCATACTATTTTGTTCAGCGAGCATGCTATACTTATTTTTATGGTCTACGAGAAAAGAGATGTGTTCTTTGTGATTTAATAAATCTTTTGTTGAGATTTCTTGATTTTCTACTTCATATAGATAGAGTTGCATGTTTCTGAAGTTGTGAAATCATAATATGCAGTGAAAATAAGGTACCTGAGTAGACACGATGATTCAGATAATAATATAAGTTATTTTTGTAATATGTTTTGTGATTTATGATAGGTCCTCACCTATTATTTCATGTGAATGAAGTGTAAATACATGTTTTCTAAAGAATTACTGAGCGGACATGGAAATAAAGTTGATCAAGTATTTATATGTGAAGGTTTTGAGTTGCAAAGTGTAAAAAATAAGTAGAAAACCTATGTTGACTGGGTAAAGTGGAGATTTTGTGATTATTATTGTGAGACTCAACTATAAATAATTTATCATGAAAAATGTTGTTATAGTTCACTTTTGGTGTTGTAGAACTCTTTTGTAATACTGGACAATGAGTCCTTTGTATGAGTTGTGAGCTCCATTTTGTATTCACTCCTAATAGGGTTATGAAATCCTCACAAGGTTTCTCCTCTAATATGGACTTGAACTAATGTAAAATTCTTCTCCTAACATAACACAATACTTTTAGTACATCATTTAAATGGGTACCATCCACACTAGGGTTTTCCCTTGGCAAGGGTTTCCTTGAGAAAAAATCATGGTATAATCAGTTATTTACTTTATGTGCATGTTCTTCTTATTTCAATTATTGCATGGTTAAGTTTGAATTAGTATATAGATAATAAAATCTTTGCAATATTGATTCACCCTCCCCCCTCTTAGTATTTCTTGATCCTAACACAAAAACCTAAAATAAAAATAAGAAAGAAACAATTGTAGGTTGGAGCTTGAAGATGAAAAAATGTAGAATGAAAAATGAAAAACAAAAAAATACCCTATTTAATGTTCTGATTTGTGATGAATTTGACACTTGTAGGCTTGGTGGTATTTTAGACCTTCTCAATCTGAAAAAATTGTCAAACTATGAAAGTCTGAGAGTCTGAGCCTCCTTTGTTTTCCAAGGGCTTATGAACATTTGAACTTTCAGGGCTTTGGAGGTTATGTGACCTCTAAAACACCAAAAGTTTGAAAAGGGCTAAATAACCACTAAGAAAAACACTTAGCTCAAAAAACTCAAAAGGATAGAAAACCTTAAAGACCTAAAAGGGAAAAAGAAGACTAAAGAGACCTAAAGGGGTTCCCAAATGACACCCAACTATAGGGACTCACAAATCAACTCACCAAGTACATAGTCTTTGTACAAGTTCAGACTGCAAACCATCTGGAAAGTTGAAAGGGAAAAAAAAAGTGTGTCCCCATTTAGCCCAAGTATCAAGAATGTGGTGTGTATTGTAGAACCACAACATGATGTTATTATATATGTTGGGAACTTGATGATAAAATGTTGCTTTGTCTCTAACACTCCCTTGTTGAAAAAAAGGCATAATGTATTTTTGTCTTCTTCCTTAGGTATCATTCAACTACCTATTTCACATCACAAATAATGATAACTAGTCCTCAATTGAGCCACTACATTTCTCTATCCATTTAATATTTTCTAATCTATATGTTTTTTGCTCATTGTCTTTTGTGAGATTGAATTAGTTAATATTGTAGACTTTTTAGTGTCTATTTTATTTTGACCATATGATATTCTTAAATTTCTCCCTCAATTTTTTATAATTTCTTCATTTATATTCATATAGTCTTGTATATTGACATCCCATTTTCCATATCTCATAAATTTGTGGAGTAGACAAGAAGAGTGTTCGTAAGAGGTAGGGTTTGTGTTGATGGAAGGGATGATACAAATGAAGAATATTTGGATGGAGAGGATGTCTAGGGTGGTTAATTATAACCCCATGTTGTCTCTCTTTTGTCACTTTATATGGGCTTGGAGGTAGTATATTTGATGGTGGTACTTATACAAAGGAATATATTTTTGTTAAAGGAAAAGTTCTAGCTATTAGTTTTCTCTCTCATGTGACTGGGGTTTTCTTATTTGTGCCCCTAGTCAATCCATATTTTAATTTTGGGTGTGGCATAGCTCTTTCCATTAAGCTTCTTTTGGTTCTCACTTAATTTTGGTGGCCCCTCTTGGATCATAGTTTTTTAAACCTAATTTTTGTCTAGGTTGCATTATTTTCTTACTAAACTGGTATGCAAGAGATGGTATCTTAAGGGATGCAGGTAATTTATTCATAATGGTTGATTCCAATCCCTTGTATTACCTATTATGTGTGGACCTTCTTTCCTTTCTATATATGGCTCTAAGGAGAGGTTATGGTCTTTTTTGGTTTACTACCTTGGTGCTTAGGGATGTCACTAGTCATCTCTAGGCTATGGGGATTACCTCCTCTATTGCTAACTACAATTTTTCTTGTGTTGGATATGTGTCATCTATTGAAGGGAATTTCTTCCACCCTTTTTTTGCATGTCTATTTTTTGGTTTAGATGTCATTTTCAATGGAGTTGTGCTATTTTATAGAGGAAGGAGTTTTAGGTGTGAATGTCACTACCTTGGTTGGGGATTTTTGGATGTTGTTCCTTTTTTTTGGCCTTGCATTTTTTGGCAGTTGATTTCATCATTAGTATTTGTTTTTGTTCAATTTTTTTTTTTCTCTAGTAATCCTATTTTTTGGGGTATGATTGTTTTATCTTTCCTCATACCCATTTTTTTTGGCTTTTCTCTTTTATATAGTTTTTTTCCCTCAACCATTTCTAGAATTTTTTTTGGATGTGTTTCTCTTTTTTTTCAGAATAGAAGTTCTTATTAATATTTGTGTTATAAGGTCCATAGTTCCTCTCCTGGATATCTTTTTGTCAAGGGCCTCTTATATTCCTTCATTGATCTCTTTTCTCATATCTCCTTTAGAAATGAAGATGTCTCCTTTGAAGGTGGAGATCTTTTCTATGAGAAATATTTAGGATTTTTTTCTATGCCAACTATTGTGTGACTTGATTTATTTAAGGTGGAGATGTCTTGTATTGAGGTGGAGAATGTCAAGTTGGAAGAGTTGGTGTATTTCTTGATAATTAAAGTTATGGGAGCCTTATTAAACTAAATTTTTAGGGTAAGGGATATTGTAAAAACCCTTGAGGCTTGTTAAATGTTAAGAGATCCATTAAAAACCCTATGTATTAATTCTATGGGCTATGGCCCATTAATGTTGTATCTCAAGCTTTTTCTCGTTAAAATATTTTAAGTTGTTGATTTTTTGCTAACTGTGGGGTTTTTAATTAGTGATGCTCCTTTTGTTGTAGCTATTAATCTGAGGGTTTCAAATCCCTCCAAAATTTTATTGTTAAGGTTTTAGGGGACCCTTCAAAACATCTTTGACCCTTAAAAATTATCATTTTTTAATCCATTTATCATTTTGCTTCATCCACATGTTATTTCTTCTATCTTGTCTTCCTCCATGATAATCTTATGTCGACAATGGTTTTCCATATTTTTAGTTTTCCTTGATGAATTAAAAATTGTACCATTTCCAAAGCTTCTAATGGGAAAGTGCATATTTTTTACAATGAGAACTCATATCAAATAGAAATTTTAATCATGGGACTTTTTTTGATCATATATTTTTGAATGTCTTCTACTTGCCTCCATTTATGATCTAAAATAATAATATCCTAAATTTTACATTTGTAGTAGATTATTAAGGTGACCAACAAACCAAAAATTATTTTCTTTATTTTCCAATCCCACAATTCTACATTCCTACATCTATTTTGTAAAGAATATAGAACTTCCTTGTCATCCTAAAAAATAAAATTTACATACACAATTCCTAATTGTGTTTATAGCAAACATTGATCCCAATATATTTGTACTCATTCACCATCTCTAAATTGTATCCTCTAAAAATAAATGTGTTTTGTATCTTATTATTTATTTTCAAAGAGAAGATCATCAAATTTGCTTTGATAGTGTTCACTTTCATTCCAACCTCATGGTGAAATGTCAAAAGTACCTTCAAGTGTTCCCTCATTTCATCAAACATTTAAGAAATTATAATCAGATTGTTTGCATTAAGAAATAGTTGTATTATATGGTTATCTAACTAAATTCCCTCACCATTAGTCTTGTTTAGACAATATTTTTACTTATCAATATATAGGCCAAAGAGAGAGAGAGAGAGAGAGAGAGAGAGAGAGAGAGAGAGAGCACTCTTACATCCAATTTATGGTACTAATTTTGTCCTTGGCATACTCATAAACATGTTATAGTATAGCTCTAAGTTCATTATGAATCCAAATTTCTTCCATTGGAACCTATAAATCTTGATTACATGCTACACCATACTATATTTTTTGGAAGTGATCTCTTTATTAGACCCATAAATGCAATTTTAGCATCCTAAATTGTATTTGTATGAAATTTATCATGTGCATAGGCCCTATTTTATCATTTATATCCTCTTGTATCCAACTTTGTTCACCCTAGTTCAATTATCCATGTAATTCTAACTTCCCCTCTACAAATAGTATCTCAAGCCTCAATTCCAGACCAAATTGGAGGGAATGAGGAACCTTCACTGACCTACTCCCATGAATGGGTTGACTTGGGTGCCTTACTCCCCTATGTTAAAATCAAAATGAAAACTTCTTAATAGTCACAATGTTTTGGAAATAAGTATAAACCCATGTCATAATATTTCAACTTTAAACCCATGAAATGATTAAGAGAGGTGTAAAATCAATATATCCTCCCTTATTTTGCAACATCCAAGTCAATTGAAGATCTCAATTACAATTTCACATCTCAATTCCTTAAGAGAAAATATTCAAAATTCAAGGAATTTTCTCTCACCATACTCTTCATTGTAGAAAACTTCAAAAACTTTCATGCACTAATTTCTTTTCTAATTTTAATTTAGGTATTTATGGAATTGTGTTATTATGTAAACATGTGTGATCACCTTCAAAGGGAATTGCATCATCAAAATATAATCCATCATGATTCTTAGATCTAGCCTCTTCTACACATCAACATTATTTCCTTTCAAATATATTCATTTCTATTTTAATATTACTTTCTAAGATAAGGTTTTACTAAGGTAAACACCTTTCTGCATAACATTTTCTGTCTCTTTGTGTGAAGGTATAGGTGATGAACCTATAGAAGAAGATATAGTTACATCAAGAGGAGAGCTACAATTTGTAATTTTTGAGACCATAATGTGTTGGGAGGATGCTAACTATGATGCCCCAATATAGGGAGAAAATTGGTCTGGGCACTCCAATCCCTCTACTTTAGCCTAAAATCTAGACTATAGGTCAGTTACAGTCTATGCTTTCCAAGTCAGCTTCCATAATTTTTATGCTAGTTTTGAGTATCCCAATGCATGTATAAAATCACAATCACATACTTCATACGTAATTACAGAGTCATATCCCCCCCCCCGTCACAATGAAGGACCATTGAATTCACTTAGTTCTTGAGCCATCTTGAGCCAAGTGAATCATTCTCCTTCCAATTTAAATTAAAATCATGCTAGCTTCATATTTTAAATCCATACAAGCTATTGAACCCTATTTTCCCACCTTACATTTTGGTGAGACCAACTTATCTTAAATCTTCCTTCATTATGGTTTTGATCTAATTTACATGCATTCATATTTGTAGTTCCATATCATTCATATTTATACACTTGATGTATTTAGCAATTATAAGCTCACCAAGACCTACATTTTGGTGAATTTGACTCCTCTTACATACTTCCAATTTAAAAATATTATTTATTTTAGATCATATTTTTAATTATTTATTAAAATAGTGCATTTTCTCAATGGAATTGGTATCTTCTTTTACTACTTCAATTTCAAATTTCATACAGGATCTTCAAGATGTTCTCTTTCATGCATATGATGACAACTTATTTCTCCCTTTCATCCATGGTGATTATTTAAGACCTCCCAAGTTTGATCCCACCTGTGAGGAAATTTTGGCACATTAAGGCACTTATTTTAAAGATCTCCCTCCTAAAGAATAGAATTTAATGATCGATGTTGATCCTTCTTCTAAAATGTACCTCACCTATGAGGATCATTTGACTCAAGATAATGATACCATGGCTATTTATCCCAATGATACCCAAGTTTCCATTAATGTTAATGGCATACCCTCTATACATGAAGCCTCAATGAGTTATGTTTGTCCCTCCTAAAGGTCATCTTACTTATAAGGAAATTTTGAAGAAACAAGAAGATATAACATTTCTTAAGGAAACTCTACTTTTTCTAGAACTACATGACACATATCACATAGATAAAGCATCATACTCATCCCTATTATAGGTTATATTTTAAATGAGGAAAACATAAATACTCCTATAAGTTATCTCCCTAATAGAGATGCAACATGCAAGAGTAGTAATGGATCATCTCCCCAAAAATATACTTTAGTGCAAGAGGAACAAGATAAACATTCCAATATTAGTAGACCCATCATTCTAGATCCTCCTTCCTCTCCTACATATCATCATAGCCATCAAAATATTTTGAGACAATATTGTGTTATGCATTTCATTCATGACCTATTTCATATCCTTTAAAATATTTTGAGACAATATGGTATTATGAATTTCATTCATGACCTATTTCCTAACATTTCATTAACTATAGATGAAGATCTAAAAGTGAACACTTCTTCCCAAATTACCAAGTTGGATATGAATAGAGAGAATAAGATTAATAATCTCCCTATAAATATTAATCATCCTACTGCCCATCGCTACAATTTTTTTTTTTAAAAACCTCATAATGAAATCATTCCCCTTTCAAAATTAAATACATATTATGATGTTGGTTATAACATGATTTATAAGAAAGTCTATAATGGAAAAGAACTTGGAAAGATGGAAAAAGTCCCTATAGAACTTCCTCCCTCACAGTACACTATAAAGGCTAAAGATTTGCATCTCAAGAAAATATAGTTTGCAAGCCTTTTCAAGATAACTTGAACACACATTTCTTGAAAAAAAAAAGTACAACAAATTATCCTTCTTACTCATATCCTAAAGTCCAAATATAATGTGACAAATCATTAATATTGGTACTATAATATAGTTCCTTATAACTTCCTTTTCCTATTATGTTTCTCCTGTAGGCTTAATAACTTACCTTATTATGGTTTCTTTATTTTTCATAGTTCTATACTTTCATTTATAATCCTATATATTGTGAGAAACATAATAGTTCTTGTCCTTGCCTTCACAATTTGGGGGAAAGTTTCTCTTTCAAATCTCTTATTATATCTAAGGATCCCCTTTCCCTTGGTTAAGATTTGTTTGTTTATCATATGAGGTTCTTTCTTGCATCAAATTATTTATTTTTCTCAAATATTCTCACTTACAAGAGGTGTATATCCTTGAATACAATCTCTTCCTCGCTTATAAGTGCATATCTATCATAAAAAAATATCTTAAAATGGGGCTAAAATAATGTTATCCTTCATCAAGAATCCTTTACCTGGAAATGGGGAATGTGTGAATTGTTATTCTCTCTTCCTTAATTTGGTTAATGATTCTATTTTTATTCAAGTTCTCCTCATGAACATAGATTTCTTTGAGAAATTTTTTATTAATTCTTTCTCTTATGCATCCTTTAAAAGGATCCATTTACACTTGTTTCAAGAGATATTTTTAACAACTATCACCTCATTTCTCTAAATACTTATGCCTCTTAAGATAAGGTTGCATCAATATTTTTTCTTGAAGGATATCTCCTTGATGTTCAAGGTGGGTATCCTTGCTCTTATTTTCTTTAAGATGCCACCATATTTGTATGTTGTCATCTTACATAGTCTCTTTGTATATTATATTTCATATTTCCTTGGAGAAAATGCTTTCTTTGGTTATCATTTTGCACCATTTTTAGTAGATTTCCTGAGCGACAATACTTTCTTTAGTTATCATTTTGTAATATTTCTAGTGGATTTCCTAGGAGATAATGTTTTTCTTTCTTATACTTTTGTATTTTTTTTAGTGGATTTTCTTGGAGACAATGATTTCCTTAGTTATCCTTTTGTACCATTTTTATTATATTTTTATGGAGAAAATTCTTTCGTTGGTTATCCTTTTGCATTTTTTTAGTGGATTTCCTTGGAAATATTACTTTCCTTGGTTATCCATTCACACCATTTTTATAAAATTTCATTAGTTGTCCTTTGCACCATTTTAATGGATTTACCCACATAAAATCCTTTGATTGGATATCCTTGAGATGAATTAACTAGCATAACACAACTTGTTAGACCATCAACTATCCATTTGCATTAAACTCTCTCCTAGGATGACTGGAAATAGCATAACATTTGCTAGACTATATTGTACTCCTCCTTCTCTTTCTCTTATGGATCACACAACATACCATGACATTTTTTCTAGTGTAATCTATGTTCTTTCATGGATCACCTACCATAACACAACTTGTTATCCTATGTAAGTTGTGGCTTTATTTCTCTCTCTCCTCCATGATCTGATAGCATAAAACACCTTGTTGGGTTATTTTAACATGGAGTCTTGTCTCATCTTTTATGAATTCTCTTTCTCTTTCCATGTGATCACTTGTTCTCTTTTAATATCATAACAATCATGATACTAGTGGTTGAGACCTTTTTATAATGGAGGTCTCTTCAACTAGTTGATTAGGAGCCTTTTTTAGTAATAATGGCCTTATTGTCTATCATTTTTTTTGTTTCTTTGTTTGTATTTTCTTTCATTCTTCATTTTGTTTGTGTGCCCTTGCACAAGGTTGTATGAGTTTACATCCTCGGTTCAAGGGGATTTTCTCATGAACTTAGTGATGTCTTATCTCTTTGTAGTCTTTCCCATGATCATCCCTCTATTTATAAATTGATATTATACTTTTATGTGAGTATGCATGTAGGATCACACTCCCAATAAAGTAAGTGATAATTTAGCATTGTAAATTTCAGCCCTATTGATTTCCTAATTTACCTAGGCCCTATTTTATCATGTATAGCCTCCCACATCTTATTTAATTGACCACAACTCAATTTCACATGTAATTTGTACTTCTCCTCTCCAAATAGGACATTGGGTTCCAATCCTGACAATGTTGGGGGGAGTTAGGTCCACTGAGCACCCTTCTCCTTAATGTTTTAGCCCAAATTGAAATTTCCTACTAGCCACTTTATTTTAGCTAGATTTTTTTTTATCCATAGTGGTATCCTTAAAGTTTTTTACCTCAAAATGGTTGGGATAGCTATAAAATAAATCTAACCTCCCTCATTTTTTAAATACTCTCAATTCAATTGGAGCTCTCAACTATAATTTTTCATCTTAATTAAGATCAAATAATAATCATTCAAGACATTTTGTCACACATATTGTTCATTCTAGAAAGCTTCAATAACCTTCATAACATCATTTCTTTGATGATTCCCTTTTAGGTATTTGTAGATTCATGTTATTTTATTAACATTTATGATCACCCTCAAAGATAATTGCATTATCAATGTTCAAAAAATCATAATTATCAGATCTAGCATCTACTACATATTAATATGTTTTCCTTTCAAGTATATTTCATTTATATTTTAAGGTTAATTCTTGAACTAGGGGTTGACTTAGGAAAACTAATTTCTATACAAAATTTCCCTTTTTTTATGTATATTTATCTAGGTGATAGAAAAATTGAAAAATTAGATTTAGATAAAGAGCAAAGATAGTGTACAATTTTTTGGATTCAAAAATTCAAGGAGAAGGCCAAGAAGGGCACCATAGTCTAGGGAAAAGGTTGACTTTGGAGCCATAGTCTATCTACTTTAGCCTAAAATTAATGTAAATTAATTACAATATATTATTACTTGATCTTGTTGTAGAATTTGTTTGTTAGTTCCTACCTACACATGCAAAAAGTCACACTTTCACTCTTTTTGGTACTGCATCATTACATCCTTCATACACAATTGTATAGTCACAATCCCCCATATCAAAGGACCACTAAATCTACTTTATCATTGAGTCATCTTGAGCCTAGTGGATCATTGTCCTTTTAATATAAGCACAAAAAAGATCTAGCTTCCTATTTTGTCCATACAAGCTAGTGAACCCTATTTTCTACCTCAAATACTACAACATGGGGGTATGTGTGGGATCATGGTATGCCAAAAAGTGGTGATGTGAAAAAGAAGTCTTGATTGATAGACTCTTTGAAAAACAACTATAACTTTCAAACTATATAACATTTTTGAAATCTAAAATATACATCACATTTTATGCTTCACCTAATAAATAATAATAAATAATTCTTTCAATTTGATGAAGTTTAGATTGATTTAACGTGGTCAGACATGAGAGTTTATGTATTATGGAAAAGTTGTAGAAGAAAAATTATAATTAATTATTTATTTTGAAAAAAATAAGAAAAAAATATGTGTCACATCTGGACATGAGTCTACTACTTATATCTAGAATCTTGTAAAAAAAACTTATCATTTGATTTTCTTTAAGGTGGTCAAACATACACCTACTTGTTATCTTTCTAGTCCTAATTGATAAACTTATTAAAAAATAGCTATAACATTTTTTAAATCCAAAAAAGGTGTCACATTCTATGATTTTCTTTCTACAAGAAAAATAAAAAATGTTTTCAGGTATGTGCGGGATCATGGTATGCCAAAAAGTGGTGATGTGAAAAATAAGTCATGATTGACAGACTCTTTGAAAAAAAACTATAACTTTCAAACAACATAATTTTTTGAAATCTGAAATATACATCACATTGTATGCTTCACCTAATACAATAATAATAAACAATTATTTCAATTTGATGAATTTTAGACTAAGTTAAGGTGGTCAGACTTGAGAGTTTTTATATTCAGAAAAATTTGTAGCAAAAAAATCATAACTAATTATTTACCTGGCAAAAAAATATGAAAAAATATACATCACATCTGGACATGAGTCTACTACTTTTATCTAGAATTTTATAAAATAATATTACCTTTTGATTTTGTTTAATGTGGTCAGACATACACCTACTTGTTATCCTTCTAGTCCTGATTGATAGACTTATTCAAAAATATCTATAACTTTCAAATTGTATAACATTTTTAAAATCCAAAACATGTGTCACATTAAATGCTTTTCCTACTACAATAAGAATAAAAATAAAGTTTTTCAATTTGATAAAGTTTAGAATAAGTTAACGTGGTCAAAAATGAGAATTTTGGTATTCTGGAAAAGTTGTAGAACAAAAATAGTAATTAATTATTTACTTGGAAAAAAATTAAAAAAAATGTGTCACATTCGAACACAAGTCTACTACTTATATCTAGAATCTTGATAAAAAAAATTATCATTTGATTGTGTTTAAGGTGGTCAGATATACACCTACTTTTTATTTTTTCCTATAATTTTTGTACTACTACATCGAAATTTGAAATTTTCAACATATAGAATAATTGTTTTTCAAATAACGCCTAGTATCTTAGAAACCAAATTTAATTTTCTATAGATTCTCTTCTTACATATTTTTTATATAATATTTATAACTTGTTCAAATTTTTATGTTAACTTGCCTTAACCCGATTTTTTGAATTTTCATTGCCACTTAAAGGCCTAGTTTGGCATACCATGATTCTGCACATACCCTTTCAATTTGATAAAGTTTAGACTAAGTTAACATGGTAAGATGCGAGACTTTTTGTATTCTAGAAAATTTAGAGAAGAAAAATCATAATTAATAATTTACTTGAAAAAAAATTACAAACAAATATGTGTCATATCTGGACATGAGTCTACTACTTATCTCTAGAATCTTGTTAAAAAAATTATCATTTGATTGTGTTTAAGGTGATCAGACATACATCTACTTCTTATTTTTTCCCTAAAATTTTCGTACTACTACATTGAAATTCAAAATTTTCATATATAGAATAATTATTTTTCAAAAAAGGCTTAGTATCTTAGAAACTAAATTTAATTTTCTACAGATTCTCTTCTTACACATTTTCTATATAATATTTATAACTTGTTCAAATTTTTATGTCAACTTTCCTAAACCTTTGAATTTCCATTGCCACTTAAGGGCCTAGTTTGGCATACCATGATCCTTCTCATACCCATGGATGTTTTTCAATAGCTAACACTTTGAAATTTAGTCAAAAAACGTGAAACCAATATCTTTCCTTTGATCTTTTATAAAATGATAATGATTGATTTTCCTCACTCAAACATAGAAGAATGTCTTATTTGAAGTCATTATTTTTAGCCTATTTTGTCTATAGATTAAGCTAATAAATGTTTCTTTGGCATTTTGTGGTCATTTCAATGTATATTGTGTAAATTTGAGATTTAATTCAAGGAAAATGACCATTCTTTGTGATAAAATAGGGTTCTGATCATGCCAAATGAGTGGCCATCCAAATTTATAAATTTTTAAAAATTTCTCAGCTTTTAAACTATTTATGGTCTATTGTAAGGAAATTTTTGGCATAAAAGTTTTCATAATTCATAAAATATGGAGTCTAGATAGAAATTTGTTAGAAAGTAAAGTCCACCAAGATAACTGAGAGGGGGTGGGGTGAATCAATTATCAGATAAAAATAACTTATAATATCAATATATGATTTCAACCATGTAACCAATATAAACAACAACCATAGAAAGATAAACATACACAATGAGACAAGATATGTTGACTAGGGAACCTCTTGATTAGAGAGTAAACCCCAATGGGGATGGTACCCACAAAATATGTAACAATATGAAAATTCCTAGTGGAAGGATGGACCTTGTTAGGAGTCTATTAAAAATATTAAGTACATATTAGTCCCTATTAGGAGACTTTGAATCCTTGTTAAAAGATTCTAACTCGGTTAATAGTTATGGAAGGCAGAAGGACTCACTGTCCAAACAGCTTCAAGGGAAAGATCACTGAACTCACTATCCAATAGATCTCTATATTATTTGAATAGAATAATACCAATAATTACTAATCTCAGCAACTTATCTTCACTCCTTTGACTATTCTAAAAGCTCACTAACTGCTTTACCCACTACAACATTTGGGGTCAAATTTTGACGCCAATTTGTGACACCACTACAATTTGTGTTTGTTTTTTGTGTTTTCTTTTGCAAGTGCCCCCAATAGTGTCGTAATAGAGATGATGTTGTCATAATTGTGACACCCATGTGTTTAGAAACAAAAAAAAAAAAAGTGTCATTTGTAATTTGTGAATTTGAAGAGCTGCCACGAAGATGACACTACACTTTTGCGTGGCACAAAGAGGGAATTTGAGTTTGGCATGTGCAAAGAGGCTGGCACCATGTGGGAAGAGGGAACTGGCACTTGAGGTACACATTTGAACCTTGTCTTCTCATTAAATCAATTCCAGTGGCATTGTTTACATCTTAGCATTTGGAATGCTCGATGACCCATTAGCTTTGAGAGCTAGGGCATCATTGCTATTACCTCCAAGGCATTGTGTGAAGTGTTTGATCTCTATTTTTTTTTTTTTCTATTGATATTCACTATGTGGTACTCCATGTTTATGATCATTTCATAAGGAAATGTCTTGATGGCTCGCGGGCTACAAGTTAGGGCATTATACATTGTTTATGAGCTCACTATTGAATACTGACATTGTTTACATCTTTTCATTTGGAATGCTTGATGACCTATGAGGTTTGAGAGCTAGGGCATCATTTCTATTACCTTCAAGGAATTGTGTGAAGTGTTTGATCTCTCTTTATTTATTTGACTATTGATATTCACTATGTGGTACTCCCCATTTATGATCATTTCATGAGGAAATGTCTTTATGGCTGGTGGGCTGCAAGCTAGGGCATGATACATTGTTCATGAGCTCATTGTTTAATACTAGCATTGTTTACATCTTTTCATTTCAAATTCTTGATGGTCTGCGAGCTTTGAGAGCTAGGGCATCATTTCTATTACCTTCAAGGCATTGTGTGAAGTGTTCAATCTCTCTTTATTTGTTTTGGTGTTGATATTCACTACGTTGTACTCCCTGTTTATGATCATTTCATGAGGAAATGTCTTGATGGCTCACAGGCTACAAGCTAGGACATCATACATTGTTCATGAGATCATTATTTAATACTGGCATTGTTCATGAGCTCACTATTTAATATCTGGCTAGCCCATGTAAATGGTACCAGGCCAGCCCAATCAGCCCAACAAAATGTGTCATGTTTATTTTTGTCAAATACACTCGTTCACCATTTTGTTCTTGTTCTTCACACAAATATTGCATCAAAAGTAATTGTAAACAATGATTCAAAGAAAAAAGAAACAAATACAATAGATCATATCCCAAAAGAATACAGTCAACTACAATAGCTCACAGTCTCAATGAAATAAACAGTGTATAAAACAATATATGGTGCACAACAACAGTAAGCATGCAATGACATCAATAACATTGTATGATGCCTAAGCTCAAATTCAAAACAGGAAGTGTATTAATGTATGATCTAATAGCAGCAACCTCATTGATCAATACCTTTCACTCATCTATCATTACAAAGAGATAACTACCTACAACTAGGGCATCATGCATTATTTATGAGCTCACTATTTGAGAACCTCATGTCCCTATTTGATTGGTTAGTGCTCAAACAATAAGCTCATAAATAATGCATGATGCCCTAGCTTGCAGTCCGCAAGCCATCAAGACATTTCCTCATGAAATTATTATAAATGGGGAGTACCACATAGTGAATATCAACAATGAAACAAATAAAGAGAGATCAAACACTTCACACAATATATGTTGCTTTATAAGATTTTATTAAGACTAAATATATTGTTTTATGAGCTTACTGTTTGAGCACCTCATGTCCCTATTTGATTGGTAGGTGCTCTATTTTTTATATTGATGCTATTAGATCAAATAGGGACATCAGTAATAAAATAATACACTGTGTGGTACTCCCCATTTATGATCATTTCATGAGGAAATCTCTTGATAGCTCACGGGCTGCAAGCTAGGGTATCATAAATTATTCATGAGCTCACTATTTAATACTAGCATTGTTCATGAGCTTAATGTTTAATATCTGGATAGGCCATGTAAATGGTACCAGGCCAACCCAATTAGACTAATAAAATGTGTCATGTTTATCTTTGTCAAATACACTCGTTCACCATTTTATTCTTATTCTTCACACAAATATTGCATCAAAAGTAATTGTAAACAATGATTCAAAGAAAAAAGAAACAACTACAATAGATCAAACCCCAAAAGAATATGGTCAACTACAATAGCTCACAGTGTCAATGAAATAAATAGTGTATAAAACAATAAATGGTCCACAACAACAACAAGCATGCAATGACAACAATAACATTGGATGATAAAATTCAATATTCTTAATTATTATTCACATTGCACATGCATAATTGTAGATGAGGATCAGTAATAGGGTTCCAGGCATTGCTTAGATCCTTTGGATCTAACCCCATATTTTCCTTCCTTGCAAGTTTTGGATCATACAAGAGCATACTAGATTGAACCTTGGGTCAACACTTCATTACTTTAGGCAATGTCTGGTACCTTCATTATGTATCTTCATCCACTTATGTATGTTTGCATTAATTCATATTCTTTTGAAAGTTGGCTATTAGCAACCATATATGACGATTCTTGATGTTTTTGGGTCATTTGATGAAAATATGTAAAAGTTTCTTAAAAGTTTATATTTTTTATTTCAATTTTTAAAATCATAAAATGAATAAAATTTAAAGGTAACAAATTAAGATAATCTTTTCCTTCACTTAAAACAAAAACATAAAGCTCATAAACCATTGCAAAAGAGGGCCCTAACTGTGGTAAAATGAGAAAATTGTCACCTTGCACGCTCTTCATATGGCAGTTGCGAAGGCACTATGTTATAAAATTTTAAGGCATGACATTTTATACTTTTTGACATCATACTTGTTTCTCCTTAGCATTGAGTTTACAATGTGAGGGACTCGAAGAAAATATATGTATAGTTATAAAATTTCATGTCTTGAAATTTGGCATAAAATTTTATAACATAGTTCCTTAGCATTTGAACTTTATATGACAGCCATGACTTGAGGTAGGCATTCAATCTTTGTCTTCTCATTAACTCAATTTCAGTTTGATGAAATTTGTTTATTTAATGGAAAAATATGAATGTTAATATGAATATTCACTATGTGGTACTCTCCATTTATGATCATTTCATGATGAAATGTCTTGATGGCTCATGGGCTGCTAGCTAGGGCATCATGCATTGTTTATGAGCTCACTATTTGAGTACCTCATGTCCCTATTTGATTGGTTGGTGCTCTATTTTTTATATTGATGCTATTAAATCAAATAGGGACATAAATAATAAAATAATACACTTACTATTTTGAATTTGAGCTCTAGCATCATGCAATGTTATTGCTATCAAAACAATAAGTGTATTAATGTATGATCTAATAGTAGAAACCCCATTGATCATTACCTTTGACTCCTCCATCATTATAGAAGAGATAACTACCTACAACTATATTTCATAATTCCTCCTTTGAAGTGATAGGTTAGTATTACTATTGGACAATGAGCTAATAGGAGTTTCAAATAGATTTGAATAAAAACTAAGAGTATTGAATTTTATCATGTAATGTTATTGTTGTCATTGCATGCTTGCTGCTATTGTGCACCATATATTATTTTATACACTATTTATTTCATTGAGATTGTGAGCTATTTTAGTTGACTATATTCTTTTGGGGTCTGATCTATTGTAGTTGTTTCTTTTTTCTTTGATACATTGTTTACAATTACTTTTGATGCAATATTTGTGTGAAGAACAAGAACAAAATAGTGAATGAGTGTATTTGATAAAGATAAACATGACACATTTTGTTGAGTTGATTGGGTTGGTCTGGTACCATTTACATGGCCTAGCCAAATATTAAACAATGAGCTCATGAACAATCATCCTACTACTTACACTGCAATTTATATGTCCACTTACAATAATAAATTATAGAGTTCCACTGCAACTTCTATGTCCATTGCCATTAAAATATATCACTCCTCTTGTTATATAGGCATCATTCTAATTAAGTGTTGCCATTAAAATATATCACTCCTCCTGTTATATAATGTATATGCATAATTGTTTAAAATGTCATACTTGTTGCTCTTAAATATTATTACCATTTCAAATCAAATTTACATGACATTAAAGCCAAGCTCAAAATGTATGCATACATGTAAGTACAAGAGAAGCTGGATTTTGCAACTATTGAAAAAAAAAATTATATTAATAGCAGCTTATGAGAAACTATACTTGTGCTTACCACACCATACCTCAGCATCATAATGCTTATCATTTTCAAGCTTCAGCAAGGCTTTGTACCACGTAACATCTGTAGATTTGTATGCAACACTAATTTAGGTTGGAGGTAAACAACATGGTTGAATTCAATCTCTTTTATGCATTTTCAAGAGTTTTCCAACCAATACAAGCGTAATTAACGCATTCAATGTAATCTATGAACACTGCGTGGTATGAAATCTTGCTGAAGCTTGAAATATATCACTCCTTAATGTTATTTTCAAAATTAAATTCAAATATTTTTCAAAACATTTATTCTTGTAGAATTAAGATATCTTTATCTCAATAATAAAACAATCTTTCATAATAGCTTTTGAATCACATTAACACACACCCATTTTCTGTAGCATAGTTCATTTTAGAAGTGTATAGCTTGACTATGCACATGCATAATTGTAGATAAGGATTAGTAATAGGGTGCCAGGCATTGCTTAGATCCTTTGTATCTAACCCCATCTTTTCCTTACTTGCAGGTTTTTAATCATACAAGAGAATGTTGGATTGAACCCCGAGTCAACACTTCATTACTTCAGGCAATGTTTGGTACTTTCATTATTTATGTTCATCCACTTATGTATATTTGCGTTCATTCATATTCTTCTGAAAGTTAATCTTTATGAGCTCAAATTCAAAAGAGTAAGTGTATTATTCTATTACTGATGTCCCTATTTTATTATTGATGTCCCTATTTGATCTAATAGCATCAATATAACAAATAGAGCACTGACGAATCAAATAGGGACATGAGGTGCTCAAACAATGAGCTCATAAAACAATATATTTAGTCTTAATAAAATATTATAAAATAACATATATTGTGTGAAGTGTTTGATCTCTCTTTTTTTATTTTGGTGCTGATATTCACTATGTGGTACACCCCATTTATGATCATTTCATGAGGAAATATCTTGATGGATCGCGGGCTGCAAGCTAGGGCATTATACATTGTTCATGAGCTCACTATTTAATACAGACATTGTTTACATCTTTTCATTTAGAATGCTTGATGATCTGCGAGCTTTGAGAGCTAAGGCATCATTTCTATTACCTTCAAGGCATTGTGTGAAGTGTTTGATCTCTTTTTATGTGTTTTGTTATTGATATTCACTATGTGGTACTCCCCGTTTATGATCATTTCATGAGGAAATGTCTTGATGGCTTGTGGGTTGCAAGCTAGGGCATCATACATTGTTTATGAGCTCACTATTTGAGCACCTCATGTCCCTATTTGATTGGCTGGTAATCAAATAGTGAGCTCATAAACAATGGATGATGCCTGAGCTCAAATTGAAAATAGTAAGTGTATTATTTAATTAAGACTAAATATTTTATTTTATTAAGATTTTATTAAGACAAAGTATTTTGGGTTAGTTTTATAAGATTTTATTAAGAATAAATATATGATGTAAACTCATAATTATACTTGATATATATATACTTCAAAGGAGAAATTATGAAATATAGTTGTAGGTAGTTATCTCTTCTATAATGATGGAGAAGTGAAAGGTAATGATCAATGAGGTTGTTGCTATTAGATCATACATTAACACACTTATTGTTTTGAATTTAAGCTCAAGCATCATGAAATGTTATTTTTGTCATTGCATGCTTGATGTTGTTGTGCACCATATATTGTTTTATACACTGTTTATTTCATTGAGACTGTGAGGTTGGTTTTTCTTTCAGAAGTGTATGCTTTGACTATGCACGTGCATAATTGTAGATGAGGATCAGTAATAGGATGTCATTCATTTCTTAGATATTTTTTATCTAACCCCCATCTCTCTTTTCTTTCCAGGTTCTGGATCACATAGGGACACACTAGATTCATACCTAGGTCAAAAATTCATCAATTCAGGCAATGTCTACCACCCTTATTATTTATGTTCATCCTGTTATGTATGCCTGTACTCTTGCATTTTATTCTTAAAATTATTTTCCTTGTATAGTATATACAAATTATTTTTCATATATATAGATGAATCTTTAGATGAAAAAATTTATTTTCCTTTACATGTATCTTTGCATGAAATGAACACAAATTAAACAAGATCATCTAATAATACAAACTAGGGTAATGTAGTCACTCATCTATTAATTAGATCCCCAAACCATTAATAAGGATTGAACATAAATATAAGTTCCCAAATCTATTGTTCTATGTGTATAAAAAAATATATGGTACACAACAGCAGCAAACATGCAATGACAGCAATAACATTGCATGATGCTCGAGCTCAAATTCAAAACAATAAGTGTATTAATGTATGATCTAATAGTAGCAACCTCATTGATCATTACCTTTCACTCCTCCATCATTATAGAATAGATAACTACCTACAACTAGGGTATCATGCATTTTTTATGAGCTCACTGTTTGAGCATCTCATGTCCCTATTTTATTGGTTAGTGCTCAAATAGTGAGCTCATAAATAATGCATGATGCCCTAGTTTGTAGCCATCAAGACATTTCCTCTTGAAATGATCATAAACGGGGAGTACCACATAGTGAATATCAACAACAAAACAAATAAAGAGAGATCAAACACTTCACATAATATATGTTGCTTTATAAGATTTTATTAAGACTAAATATATTGTTTTATGAGCTCACTATTTGAGTACCTCATGTCCCTATTTGATTGGTCGGTGCTATGTTTGTTATATTGATGCTATTAAATCAAATAGGGACATCAATAATAAAATAATGCACTTACTATTTTGAATTTGAGCTCATAAAGATTAAGATATCCTACTATTTTGAATTTCTATGTGCTTTGAGCCAATGAAATTTTTATCATCATGATGAAGTAATAATGCATTAAATGTCTTACTTATGTCCCTATTCAATTTTAATTTTATAGTGAATTCATGATTTATAATTCAATTGTAGCAGCTCAATATGTTTGAACTCAAGAATATCCCTTACTTGGTTTCTTACAAAGTTTTTGGCAAAATCTATCAAAAAATGAGAAGCTATGAGAAGGTGACATGAAGTGAATGAAAGGAGGCACCTCCAATTTATTTTACAGATATAGACATTAAGGATCATGTCAGATAATACAAGAGAATTCGATCAAAATAGGGAGACAATTGTTAGATTGTTGTCTAACTTTCAAAGAGAAGGTGATGACAAATGTTATTGTCCACGCAAGAGTTGTAATGACTTAAAGACAAGAAGAATCAAAATCAAAATAGCAAAGAGACATTGTAGGGAGAATGGTCACATGGAAGGTGGGTTTGATTATAATCCAGTGGTAAGTTGTTTGTTATATTGTTTTCACAATTAATATACATATGAACCATGGAAGGAGGTTTGATTAGCATCATTTTTATATAGGTTGATCTCCCCAGTGTGAATATAGAGGATGATCCCATGGAAGATGATGATCATGCACCATAAAACACATTTGAAGATGATGGTATGAATGCATTGATCATTGACACATTTGGTACTAGTGCTGCTAGTGCTACTACTACTACTGATGATGATGATTATGATGAGGATGACATTGACGACGTCCATGGTCTACCTCTACTTAAGAAGGCAGACATGGCCCTTTACGAAGGCTCTCAATCTACTCTTCTCTTTTTTGTATTGTTGTTGGTGAATTTGAAGGTTATGAATGGTTTATCCAACATAGCAATGTCATGTATGCTAAGGTTTGTCATATATGTCATTATAGTCTATAAAAGGTGAAACATGTACCATTAATATCATTTATAGTAATGACTTATATTGTTTGTTGTAGATTGATAGATGACTTTCTATTATCACCATCAAATGTTATCCCTCGCTCATACCAAAAATTATGTGCCACTATGAAACATAGTGGAATAGAGTATCAAATAATAGATGCTTGTCCTGAAGATCATATTATTTATTATAAAGAACACAAAAATGTAACAGAATTCCATGAATGCCATACAAGAAAATATTGAGATGATCAAGTGACAAAAAAGGTGCCTTGCAAGGTTCTTCATCACATCCCCATTATTCCACGTCTAAAATGATTATTTAGGTGCAATAGCTTGGCACAATTTATGGATTATCATGCACACGGCAGGAGTTGAGATGACATTATTCGAATGCCTATGGATGGTTCATCATTTATGGACATAGAGGAAAAGTGGCCATAGTTTAAAGAAGAACTTCAAAATCTTGAGCTTTCTCTTGCAGCATATGGTGTCAATCCACATGGAGAGATGAGATCTGTGTGCTTGGTGTGGCCTATTTTTGTTATAAACAATAAAATTCCTCCATGGATGTCAATAAAGAGGGATCACATTATGTTGGAAATGATTGTTCTAGGTATCTTATTATTTTATAGTTATCTACATGTAATTATAAGTCTTGGAGTGAAATGGCCACAATAATTATCTGATGTTGTTGTTAATTCAACTAGGTAAGTACCAAGTGAAAGATATGAATGTATATATTGTGCCTCTTATCGATGAGTTGTTGGTGTTATGAGATGGTTTCACTATGTATGACATCTCCCGACCAATTGGACAAAGAATTTCAATTTTATGTAATGCTTGTGTGGACAATTCATGATGCTCCAGGGTTGACACATTTTTGTGGTATGTTATGGTGAATTCTACTTGTACATGATAATTTAAATTCTAAAAATATACATATTTAATCCAATTTTATTGTTATCTTTTAGGTCTTCAAACAAAGGGAAAATTTTCATGTCCAATGTGTGGTCCAAAGATGAAATCCCATCATTCCAAAAGTTTAAGAAAATAGGTGTTTGATGAGTATAGACAATTCCTCCTTAGGAGTCATAAGTATCAAAGTGCAGAAAGTCATCTTTTCAATGGGAAAGAAGACACTACATTAAAGCCCTGAAGAATGACACCTCACCTGTGGCAATTGGAATATAATAGAATTCAAGGTAATATCGTTCCACTTAATGGTCGATATTTAAAAATTATATATTTTGATTGTGTTTTGTTAGCTAATTATGTAGTTAATGATCTTGAAGGTCGTGAAGGCATCACTGACCAACTTCCAAAGGGACTAAAATGTTATCCTAGAGAATTTAGTAGGTTTCCCTACTATGAGCATCTACAAATTGTGTATTTGTTTGATACTATGCATATTGGAAAGAATGTAATAGAGATACTATGGAAAATATTGGATGGAAGGCATGACAAAGAAAAACTTGGCAAAATTTGTAGTGACATTCATGATTCCAATCATGCAATGAAAAATATCATTGAATCAAATAGAAATGGAGACCAAATTAATGCAAGTGCTCTTCCTTGATTATTAACAAAGTAACAAAGTAATGCCATAAAAGAAGTGATCTGAAAATTTTGATTTCCTACAGGATTTGCTACGGATATAAGCAATCTCATATCAAAGAGAAATGGTTTTGGGTTAGGGATGAAAATACATGATTGGCATACCTTCATCAAGGTAAGTCATAGTATTTTATATTTACAATATATTTGTGTAATTGCATTCAATTTTCATTGTATGAAATGATCAGTTGAGAATTTTTGTAGTATTTGCTACCCCTATCTCTCCCAAAGAACTTTGACAATAATATCAAACAAGTGATATATGATCTTGAAAAATACATGAGGTAAGCAGTGATATTTGTTCAATATATCAAACAAGTTATATATTGTAAAGTCTTGTATTTATATATTTATGTCTTGAATCCCTTGTACATGGTTGTCATCTAAAGAAATCCATAAAGAAGATATAAAATACTGGAAGAAAAGAATTTGTTGATTATTGTGTGAAATGTAAAAGTGTTTACCTCCAACTTTTTTCAATGCACAAGAACACTACCTCATACACCAAGTTGAGGAGATTGAATTGTGTGGACCTGTACATGCTAGGTCAATGTGGATGGTTGACAGACACTTAAAATTTTTGAAAGGTTTGGTACAAAAAAGAGCACGTACTGAGGGTTCTATGGTTGAGGGATATATGGTATACCAGATGATGGTGTACGTTACTCAATATCTTCTTAATCTTGCAGCAAAGACTCGTATAGATTGCATTTGAGATCTTGACTCAATTAAAAAATTTGAAGGGGAGTACTTGGTGGGAAACGGTAGATTTAGGAAACTGAAAGGTAATAAATTATGAGATGTTATTGTAGTAAATTAATTCTTAATCTTCAAAATAAATTTGTTGTAAGTCATCTATTTACTTTTGTACAGCTGCTAAAGAGTGTGATGCAATACATTTGTTTATTGAAAATAATCAAGATTGGATGACAACATGGATTGAACAATGTCAACATGATGGTCATAGATTAACATGGGAATCCATGTCTTCATTGGTTATACTAGCTCATCGCAATGGAGATCCCAATGTTACACAAATGGAAATATATCTAGCATATGGTTTAAGAGATCACTAGGTACTTATAAATTTGCTAATTAATCAATCATATGTTTTTCAACTCGTGATGCAATAATTTATACATGTTTGACATTATTGCAGGTGAAACACCACAAGGCTATGTTTTGTAATGGTTATAAATTTCACATCAAAAATTTGGATGACATGAAGAGAACTTGTGATTCTGAGATAAGTGTAGTGTTCCAGGTGACTAATATTTCATCTAGAAATGACTTACATCCTCAAGAGTCGCAAAATTGATAATATGGTATTTTTGTTGATATACTTGACCGTGACTTCAATTCATTCAAATTAGTTCTCTTCATTGTGAAATGGTACAAACTACGAATCAATAAAAATGATCCTAATAGAACTATTATTGAACATGACAATGGATTTTCAATGATTAATACACGGTTGTTTGAGCCAGTTGGAGAAGAGCCTTATGTTCTTCCAAGCCAATCTGAGCAGGTATTTTATTCAAAGGTTCCGCATAGACTAGGTTGGTCATTTATTGTTAGACATGATCTAAGAGGAAGACCGATAAAGTATAATGTGACGGAAGAAGATATCGAAGAAGATGAAGAAGTGGAAGATGATGTAGAACCAGATCACGATCAAGAGCTAGTCGAAGAAGAATATGAAGAAGAAGATGATGATGATGCTTCTACTGATGATGATGTTGCTACTGATGAGGATGATGATGATACTGATGAGGATGATGATGATACTGATGGTGATGATGAGGATGATGAT
>BSBK01008894.1:7500-45000 GCA_027943335.1 Chamaecyparis obtusa | reverse complement strand
ACTGCTACATATTCTTCTTCTATTGTGCTCTGTGAGATACAATTTTGTTTCTTACTTAGCTAAGAAACTAATCTTCCTCCAAAAAAAAATGCCCTGTCACTTGTACTCTTTTTTTCATCAACACTACCTCCCCAATCTGCATATGTATATGCACAATATAGGGTAAAGTCATTTGATTTATCATACCATAACCCATAGTCAATTGTGCCTTTCAAATACCAAAATATTATTTTTAGTGTTGCATAATGTGACTCTTTAGTATGAGCTTGAAATCTTGCAACAATTCCAACTACATGTGATATATCTAGTCTTGTATGAGTTAAATATTGTAAACCTCCAATCATGGATCTATATTTCTTTTGTTCAAATGCGGGAGTTTCATATGTGCTAGATAACTTATGACTAGTTACCATACGTGTGCCAAAAGGCTTACAACTTTCCATTCTAAATCTATGCATCAAGTCTTTTAGATATTTTGTTTAAGATAAGAAAATACAATCACTATTTTGTGCTATCTATAATCCTAAAAAATATTTCATCTCACCAATCATGCTCATTTAAAATCTGTCTTCATTTCATTAGCGAATTTATCACTAGCTTCATCTTCTCCTCCAAAGATAATATCATCAACAAAAATAACTACAATCAGTAAACCATTCTCAATCCCTTTCAGATTCAAATTACTGTCTGTAGTGCCTTTAATAAATCCCAATTTTATAAAACATTTATCTAATATTGCATGCCATGTTCTAAGTGTTATAATAACTAAGAGGGGGGGTGAATCAGTTAGATCAATTATCCTATAGTACCAAACTCATAGATGTACCTTACAAAACAAATCCATCTTGATAACATAAAATATCAATCCATCTATCCACTTTATCGATTACCATTAATTATCCAAACTGTGATCACCAACTAAATCAACTATGCAGTATATAAAGTATGATATCAAAACAATCGTAAAAGATAACACATAACACAATGATTTAATGTGGAAACCCTACTAAGGGAAAAACCACCTGGGATGGGTAACCAAAAATAATTCACTCTTCTAAAGTGAGCTAGATAAAGAACCAACCCTATTAAAGGTTACAATGCACACTGTTAGGTGTGACCTAGTTAGAGGATTCATCACTAATAGTTAAATTTTGACTAGCATTCACTATGGGGTCAACAAGATAACATTTTACATTTAATGAATGTTATAGGATAGTACAATAAGACTGTTAAGTCCACTTGGTTAAGAGATTTTATGAATCAATGGTTAAATTGATACAATGCTAATCTGATTCAAATACAACTCTATTGCAAATATTTAGATCTATGCTATGCTCATAAAATCCTCTAATCATTAATCAATTGGCTTCCTCAATATTTCTTAACTTACATTCACTCGGTAAATAGTTCTCTGACACTCTATAATGTCTACAGCTTGGTTCTTTGTATAACCAGTTTGATTAGGAATGCATGAATACAATCTTCACATGAAATCTCTGTAGTCTCCTATTAGATTTTTCCTCTTAATCTCCTTCATCCATTTTGTCGCTTAAACCTTCCTCGGCAGATGTGTCCATAACACATTTCAATCTCATCCTTTAGATCATCTCTCAATTTTGCTAGTTGTGGATCTCATAACTAACTTCATCATTAACCTTGAAATCATAACAATTTCCATCTCATCAAATTCAGTCAGTTGTTCTTAGCATTTAAAGTTTTCATCCATACTCAGTTAATATAGAAATGCGTCGGTGATAACTAGCTCAGTTATTACTATCACTTGGTATACACTGCACTGGCTTGGTGTATAGAGAAATCTTCAATTACCAACCACATTCACTTGTTCAATTTAAAATTTCTTCTTCATAATAGATTAATGTAACATGCTCAAGTCAACAATATAAAGCTATAGATGCATCAATAAGTTATCTAATATTTACCTTATCCTTAACCATCATATCCATCTTTTCCGTATGTATATATCTCAGTTCTTCATCTTTTCTTCCTTCAACAGATGTTTAGATGTTTGTAACTATCATGATAAGTATTGTCAAAACTAGTTGACATCAATGACAACATATTGACCGATTTAATCATCTTGTGTATCACTCCAGTAGCTCAATGATCTCTAATAATTTTTTCTTCAGTTTATCCAGATATTCAATCAGCTTTAGTTCATCAATCTCTTCCTTTGGCATTGATGGCAACACAAGCAATATGAAAATATTCCATACACATACCAAACATGTATTCTATAACTATATAAGTAAATGTTGTAGCTCAATAAGCTCTCCCTAGCTTGATATTTAATATGTTTAATCACTACAAATCAAAACAACATTCCATGTAGACTCTCCCCATGGATTTGATATTTTTAGTTCTCATATTGTTGTCCTCAGTAACATATATTTCATATTCATTTTCTCTCCCTCTTGCAATCTCTCTCTTCCTATTTGTGTTCTCACTAACTAATTTTTCATATTCATTTTCTCTCCCTTTGACAAAAATGCCAAAGAAAATAAACAAATAGCTCTTTACCAGCCAAGTAATTCTCTATTGTTCAATTCATATCAGGTACCTTCAGTCTACTAATAAAAAAATCCATGTTCCAGCTTCTACAATCTTTTATAACCTTAGAAAAAACTAAAGTGTGAACTATGTGCATCAACATAAATGATCTTCTGATAAATATAGGTAGATGCAACCTCCTGATCACCTTAATGACTGATAGATAGGGGACAAACCCCAATTCTAGTCCTCAAATATTCAAATGTGTCCTTCGATAAGGGTTTGGTAAAGATATCAACAAATTGCTCTTTAGATATTTCAAATTCTAGTTTCACCTGCTTCTCTTCAACTTGTTCCCTTAAGTAGTGATACTTAATAGATATATGCTTTTTTTTTAATGCATCACAGGATTCTTGGAAATATTTATAGGACTAATGTTGTCACAATATATAATCACCAGGTCAGTGATTACCTCATTCATTCCTTCCAACACTTGTTTAATGCAAGAAATATTTGATTAATTTGTATTAGAAGCAACATACTCTGCTTCAAAAGTAGATTGAGAAATGCATGCTTGTTTCTTGCTTATCCAAGTCACAAGCCTTTCTCATAAAAAGAATGTTCCACCGGTTGTGCTCTTCTAGTCATCTATGTTTCCAGCCTAATTTGCATCGATGTAAACTTGGAGTTCAAATTTTTCTTCCATTGTGTACCATAAACCATAGTTGTTTGTCTTCTTCATGTATCTCAAAATTCTTTTAACTGCAACCATATGTGAATATTTAGGATTGGCAGACAATCTTGCCACAATCCTAACTACACATGCAATATAAGGCCTACTATGTACTACATGCATCAGTTTTCCAATCATAGATTGGTACAATGTCTGATTTACTTTTGTAGATTCATCATCCTTTGTCAACTTAAATCCAATTACCATCAGTGTTCCTACCAGTTTTGCATCTTCCATGCCAAAAGTTTTTAACACTTCTTTAATGTATTTTGATTGAGTGATGAAAATCCCATCATTCTATTGTATAATATGCAAACCTAGAAAGAATTTAATCTCTCCAAAAATTGACATCTCAAGTTCCTTTCTCATTTCATCAACAAAATATTTTCAAATCCGATCACATCCACCAAAGAGAATATCATCAAAAAATATTTCAGCAATCTAAATATTATCATCAGAATCTCCTTTCATGTACAAATTACTATTTTCACTATTTCTTACAAAGCCAATACTAATAAGATAAGCATGTAGTCTTTCATACCATGCCCTCGGTGCTTTCTTTAATCCATACAAATATTTGTGTAGTCTACATACTATATTCTTTTGATTTGGATCAACAAAACCTTTGAGTTATTCTATGTAGACCTCCTCCTCAAGAATTCCATTTAGAAAAGATGATTTCATATCTATTTGATATACTTTGAATCCCTTATGTGAAGCATATGCAATTAGTATATGGACTCCTTCAAGTCTAGCAATATGTGCAAAGGTTTCACCATAATCAATACCTTTTTCTTGTGCATATCCCTTGCATACAAGTCATGCCTTATTCCTAGTGACCTCACCATTTTCATTTAACTTGTTCCTGAATATCCACTTAGTACCAATAAATTTTTTATCTTTTGGTATGGGTACTAATGTCCATGTCTTATTCTTCTCAATCTATTCAATTTCCTCATTCATAGAATTGATCCATTCCTCATTTTCAAGGGCATCCCTAACATTCTTAGGTTAAAACTCATAAACTAAGCATGTGTTATGTCTTAACTTACTTCAGGTCATCATGCCATCTTACTTATCTCCAATGATTTGATTCCATGGATGGTGTCTTCTAACAAATTTTGCCAGCACTTATTCTCTTCTCTACTCATTATTAGGTTTAGGTTCATTTTCCTGCTTGGTAGCTTCTTCCTGATTCTCAGTGTCTATTTTATGATTCTTAGTAGCATTTTCCTGATGCTCAGTAGCTTTTACCTAATGCTTGATAGACGCAGCCTATGGCTTCAGTAGATAATCTAGATTTTCAACATAAGTAAACCTACCATAGTCTTTTGGTTCCTTCATTCTTTCTTCATCATTCTTTTTAGCAAACTCATCAACTCTTACATTAGCACTTTCTATCATTTTATTAGTATCCTTCTTCAAACATTTATAAGCTTTACTCTTAGTAGAAAATCCCAAAAATATTCCTTCATCACCTTTAGAGTCAAACTTACCATTCCTATCATCTTTCAAAATATAACACTTACTACCAATGATTCTGAAATAACTTACACTCGATGTATATACAAACCATAACTCATAAGGTGTCTTGTTTGTGTCTTTCTTGAGTTGAACTCGGTTCGAGGTGTATACTACAGTGCTAACTACCTCTCTCTAGTAAATTTGTGCAACATTTTTCTCAATCATCAATGTTCTAACATAATCAACAATATATTGGTTCCTCCTTTCAGCAATTCCATTCTGCTGTGGTGTCCTAGGTGTAGAAACCTGCCTTTTGATTTCATGCTCATTACTTAAATTAGTGAATTCATCAGAAACAAACTCACCTCCTCTATCAGACCTTAAGCATTTCTATTATTTTCTGGTTTCTTTTTCAGCTTTAGCCTTATACCATTTAAACAATTTGAATGCCTCATATTTTTCTTTTAAGAACATTACTGCCATCATCCTATAATAGTCATCAACAAATAAAATAAAAATATTTATCACCATAGTAGCTTTGAGTTCTCATAGGACCACATAAGTCGGTGTGTACCAACTCCAAAATACATTTATATGAATAGTCCTTACTTTTAAAACTAGATTTGGTCATATTTCATTTCTAACATTGATGGCACATAACATGATTAGGTTTGGTTAGAGTCAAAAATCCTCTAACTTTTATCTTTCTATTGATCTTAATCATGTTATCAAAGTTTACCTGACATAGCCTCTTATGCCATAACCATACATCTTCATTTTTCACCAGTAAACAAGAAGTTTCAGTATTGTCAAGATAGATTAAATTACCTTTTGATTGTCCTCCTGTACCAACAAGCTTTCCATTTTCATCATATATTTTCACCTTCTTTCTTTCAAATGAAACTCGGTGACTTGAGTTATTTAGTTGTGCTACACTCAAAAAAATTTAGTTAAGTCCTTTTACCCAGTATGCATTATTACATCTAATCCTATCATTCAATAAGATATACCCTTTTCCTTTCATCTGACAAGGTGTATCATTTCCCATTTTCACTGATCCTCTATTATAATGCTCAAGATGATAAAAATTATCTTCATCACCAGTCATGTGATGTGTACAGCCACTATCAAGGATCCAAGTATCATTCTTACTAACTGTAGAAATAAGGGTTGTTTGTACATACCTTTCCTTCTCTTTTGAATCATCTTTCATTGCAACAAAACCACTTCAATTTCATCATGAGTGTTAGTGTCAGTGTCATCTTCAGTTTATCAAACATGGTAACATGTTGTTTTTCCTTTATCTTTGTAATCTTGGTTGTCTCTGTTGCAGTTTTGGTTTCCTCTATTATTCCTTCTACTAAACTTTCCATCACCAGATCGGTCATTATCTTCCTCTTTCTTGTTAGGACATCTAGCAGCAATATGGCCAACCTCTTTACAGTTAAAACAAACTAAACACAACCTTCCCTTATACCTTCCTTTACCTTTTTGTAGTTTGCAAGCCATAAGTACTTTAGGCTCATCAAGCTCATCTTCAGTATTACTGTCAATTTCATTCTTTATATTATGCTTACTGCTAGATTTACCAATCTTAAGAGATGACATAAAATCAGACTCAACACTTGGTACAACACTGTTGTCATAATTATTTAGCTCAAAATTTAGTAACTTTCCAATTAGACTATCAAGAGTAAGAGTGCAATCAGGTGTAGACCTCATTTCATGAATAGAAGATATTCTAATTGCATAGACATGCAACAAGGTTCTTAGTATCTTGCTTACTACAATATCTTTAGAAATAATACCTCCTGCTCCTTGGATAGCATTGACTACCTCTTTGATTTGGTTTGAGTATTGTGTGATGTTGTCTCTATCTTTCATCTTCATGTCATCAAATATACCTCTCAATCTTTTAGCTCTATCTCTCATCACATTCACATCACCACCATAAACTAGATCAAGTTTATCCCACATTTTCTTCACTGTAGTACAATCCTTGACATCCTCAAATTCAGCATCAGATAGAGCAACAACAATCTCTATCATAGTAATATTATGTTCATCTATATCTCTCAATTGATCAATAGTCAAAGGTCCAACATTCAGTTGGATGTAGCCATTATCAAGTAAAGTTATAGTAGATTCTCCGATTCCATATATGTGAAGCCTCATTTGGTAAAGTTATCTTTGTTCAACTTCATCACTTCCCTCTTATACACCTTGTGATCTTTCTTCTCAAGTCCTTAAAACATTCTTCCAAGCAAACAATACTGGTCTAATACCAATTATTAGAATAACTTAGAGGGGGGGGGAGTGAATTAGTTAGATCAGTTATCCTATAGTCTCAAACTCATAGATGTACCTTAAAAAACAATTTCAACAATTTATGCAACTTGATAACATAAAATATCAATAAGTTTGTCCACTTTACCGATTACTAGTAATTATCCAAACTGTGATTATCGACTAAATCAACTATGTAGTATGTAAAGTATGATAGAAAAACAATCATAATAAATAACACATAACACAATGATTTAATGTGGAAACCCTGCTAAGGGAAAAACCACCTGGGACCAGTAACCCAAAATAATTCACTCTTCTAATGTGAGCTTGGTAAAGAGCTAACCCTATTAAAGGTTACAATGCATACTATTAAGTGTGACCTGGTTAGATGATTTAGCACTAATAGTTAAATCTTGACCAACATTCACTATGTGGTCAACAAGATAACACTTCACATTCAGTGAATGTCATAGGATATACAATAAGACTGTTAAGTCCACTCGATTAAGAGATTTTCTGAATCAATGCTTAAACTGATACAGTACTGATCTGATCTAAATACAACTATATTGCAAACATTCAGATCTATGCTATGCTCATAAATTCTCTGATCATTAATAAATTCACTTCCTCAATATTTCTCAACTTACTTTCACTTGGTAAATAGTTCTATGACACTCGGTAATATCTACAGCTTGATTCTTTCTGTAACCAGTTTGATCAATAATGAAACTCATATCTCTTAAATAGACAAGTAAACCATTTTCATATCAGCCATTATATTTATCTTCTTAATCTCCTTCATCCATTTTTCCGCTTAAACTTCCCTTGGGAGATGTGTCCATAAAATGTTTCAATCTCATCCTTTAGATCATCTCTGAATTTTTTCAATCGTGGATTTCATAACTAACTTCATCATTAACATCAAAATCATAATAATTTCCATCTCATCAAATTTAGTCAGTTGTTCCTAGCATTTAATGTTCTCATCCATACTTGGTTAATATAGAAATGTGTTGGTGATAACTAGCTCAGTTATTACTATCACTCAGTATACATTGCAGTGGCTCGATGTATACAAAAAATTTCAATTATAGACCATATTCACTTGTTCAATTCCAAATATCTTCTTCATAATAGATTAATGTAACATGCGCAAGTCAATAATATAAAGCCATAGATTCATCAATAATTTACCCAATGTTTACCTCATCCTTATTTTTCATATCCATCTTTTCCTTATGTAGATATCTTAGTTCTTCATCTTTTCTTCCTTCAATAGATGTTCAGATGTTTTTAACTATCATGATAAGTACTGTCAAAAATAGTTGACATCAATGACAGCATATTGACTAATTTAATCATGTTACATATCACTTCAGTAGCTTAGTGATCTCTACTCATTGTTTCTTTAGTTCATCCAGACATTCAATCAGTTATAGATCATCACTAGGTGCTTTTTTTAGTCCATATAGAGCTTTGCTCAATTTACATACCATGTATCCTTCTAGAGTTAAAGGAAAACCTTCAGGTTGCTCAATGTAGACTTATTCTTCCAATTCTCCATTTAGAAATTTTGACTTCACATCCATTTGATACACTTTGAATTTCTTATAAGCTACATAAGCCAAAAACATTCTTACCACTTCAATTCTTGCAATAGGTGTAAAAGTTTCTTCATAATCAATTCCTTCTTGCTATCAATATACCTTACATACCAGTATTTCTTTGTTCCTTACAACTTCACCTTGTTCATTCATCTTATTTCTGAAAACCCATTTAGTTCCTATTACATTTTTATGTTTAGGTCTAGGGACCAACTCCTAAGTTTTGTTCTTTTCAAATTGATCTAATTCTTCCTTCATTGCTTGAATCCAATTTTCATCTTTACAAGCTTCATTAGTATTTTTAGTATCAATTTGAGAAATCAAACATAGTTCTTCTCATACCTTATTTCTTTTCATAACTCCTTTTTCTATGCTCCCAATAATCTGATCAACAAGATGATTCCTTACTAGATTCTTATTAGGTGTCACTATCTCAGTTCTTTCTTCAACTCTGTGTTCTGATCTCAGTTCTTCTCTTATTTCCTCAATGTAATTATCATTATACAAACCATTATCAGTTTCAAAAAACAATTCAATATTTTCTTGATCAAGTCTATGGCGAACTTCTTCATCTGATTCATAATCAAGCATTCATTCCTAAATTTTGAATTTCTCATCAACTTTAATATTTGTGCTCTCAACAATAGTCATAGTTCTTTTATTGAAACATCTATATGCTTTTCTTTTCAATGAATAACCAAGAAACATACCTTCATCACTTATGGCATAAAACTTACCAATGTCATCATGGTGTAGGAGCACCCACAATAAACTCAACAAATAATGCTCTTCAAAGTCCGAAGAACATCTACTTAGGTTAGATCTTCTATGTAGGCATCTAGACCAAGTTGTAAGACCTAGTTCCAAGATTGGCATAACTATAAGCCCTTGGTCAACTATGGTAAAAAGTGGTCAAAAGGCATAGAATCTTAGGATTTTTTTTTATTTTCATGTTTTTAATACTTTAGATCCATGTTGGATCACTAGATTAGGTCTAGACCAAGTTTGGTCACCTAGAATGCAAAATTGCAAAAATATTGTAAAAGTTGCTTTGCAACTTTGACAACTTTTGCCAAAAGTTGTAACCAAAGCCCCCAAAGGTAATATGGTTTCAAATTCAGTTGTAACCAATGGGGGAAGACTTCATAATCCCTTTTAGGAGGGTGGAAGGTAACAATGTGTAATTTGGCAATTTGAATCAATAAAATATCAACATTTATATGCAATTCCCAAGGAGAACTAAAGTGTATGGATGGGTGCGGATAGGACGGCATGAAAATCTAAAACAAAAAGTTGGATCCTTGAATCTACTTTCATTTTCAATTGGTCTCATGTTCTGATCTATCTTAGTTTAAGAGTTATCTAGTTTTTAGTGGGACTACCTGGATTGAAGGCCTAAAACCAAGATTCCCAATAGGGCTTGGTTGTTTGAACCAATTCCACCATGGGAAATTGATGCCCCTTGGTGGAATTCAACCTTTTTCAATTTATTTTCATATTTTTCAAGTTAGAAATGTGGATTTGTAGGGGATTGGATTTGTCGTAATGCCCTAGGTGTACATCTCTATGTGTGCACCAGTCAGTGACTTAGAATAGTCACCATAACTCTCGGTTGGGGATTCACCAAGACTCTAAAATCTAGATTCTGAGTCCTTTTATATTCCCTCACATATTCCCATATTTGTTTTGGGTATTTTCTTGGAGGAAAGATTACTTGTAGTGCAATTGGAGACCTACTTAGGCCTATTAGCCCGGTCTAGTGTAGTTGTTTTAGTATCCTCCATTTGACTTCACATCTTGGTGATTGGATATGTTCCATAAAACCCAAAAGGGTGTCAAAATCTCCAACCTAATTCATATATCATGTGGAATTATTTTGACTTATGATCAAGATTCCTTCTAGGAAAGGCTACAAGCCTAGTCTTTGGATTGTGAAGCAACTAGGATTGTATGGGTTGCTTGTGAGTGAAAGAACCATTGGAACTAAACAAATAGGACATAAATAGGTGAGAACAGTGATTGTAGGCCACTCCTTGTCTTGTGAGTCATTTCATGGGGTTTGGATTCTTATTGGGTTAAAGGAACATCTTAGCAAACCTTGGTCATTGGTGCTTAGAACCTTGTGGAACCTAGTGATTAGGTTATCCTTGCAATTTGGGGTTGTGATAACCTCACTCCTTGTTCATTCTACACTTGGGATAAGTGTAGGGCACTTGATCTTCATAATTTGGTATATTAAGTATCCAATTCTTACCAATTGTTCACTATTTAGAGGCTTCTGACTGCCCACTTTGGATCAAGTGGTATCAAAGATATGTCTTCTCCTGAGGATGAAGAGATCCCTACAAGGGTCACAAAAAGTGAATTAGAAAAGATGGTGAGAGAACAAAGGGCTGCAAACACAGTCTTATCTAAGAGGCTTCAAGAACTTGAAAAGAAGCTAGATAAGGAAAAAGAATATGGATCTGAAAATGAAGAAGGGAGTGAAGAGGAGGAAGATAATCATGATCAGTACATCCTTGCAGACCAAAGGCCCCTCATTGATGCCTTAAAGTCCATGGGTAGAAGAACCATTGAGGAAAAGATAGACTTGTCGGTCTTCAATGGAAAGATGAATGCAGATTTAGACTTGGATTGGGTAGAGGCTTTAACAACATTCTTTGAATGTGAGGACATCCCTGAAAAGAAAAGGGTAAAAATAGAAAGGTCCAAGTTGAAGGGAGCAACCCTAACTTGGTGGAACTTCATCCAAATAGAAAGGGTGAAGAATGGGAGAAGCATGATCAACTCATGGAACAAAATGATAGCCCTGATTAAAGAGACATATGTACTTGAAGATTATGGGGTACAACTCCATAGGAGGAAGAAAATCTTGAAACATAAAGACATGGATGTAGGCTCATATACGAAGGAGTTCGTAAAATTATGTATGAAGACAAATGTTGTAGAAGATGAGGAAGAAAAACTAGCAAGAAACATGAATGGTTTGAAGGTATCCATTCAAGAGGAACTTAGCCTACACTACCCTACCACAGTCAATAAGTGTTATCAAATGGCACTCAAGGTAGAAGAGAAATGGAAAATAAAACAAGATTTTGGAAAAGGCAAGAAAAATGACAATGGGAACAACTTTAGAGGAAAAGGAAACTCTTAGAACAAGGGACAGAATAGTGGCAGTAGCAGTAGGACCCCTGACCAAGGAGATAAAGAAAATAGTGACTCAAGTTCAAGAGGAAACTATAGAGGAAGGAGGCCCTTCAATATCGGAAGAAAAAACTTTGGAAGAGGTAATGGACCATTAAAATGTTACTATTGCAATCAAATGGGACATCATGCAGGAAGGTGCCCTGAGAAGAGGAATAACAACAATCAAGGTGAGAGGAGAGAATAACTTATCCAAGAAGATAAACAAGAAGACAATGCTGACACTAGAGACTTGGAACCAGAGGAAGGAGTATGTTTGATGATGAGACAAGTCTTCCTTCAAGTGCCACAAAACCAAGAGCCTCCACAAAGGAAGAACCTCTTTAGAACAAAGATCAAATGTCATGGAAAGGTATGTAATCTACTTATAGATTCTGGTTCAACTGAAAATTTAGTATCTTGTGAAATGGTTCAAAAGTTAAACCTCCCTAAGAAGCCACACCCTTGCCCCTATCATGTCTCATGGCTAACAAAAGGCCAAAAAACTCTAGTAACAGAACAAGCATGGATAAAGTTCTCAATTACAGACTTTAAGGACAAAGTTCTTTGTGATGTGGTTGAAATGGATGGCTCACACATCCTTCTAGGTAGGCCTTGGAAATTTGATGTAGATGCCATAAACCACTATAGGAAGAACACCTACTCCATCACCAAGGATGGAAAAACTTTTACTATGAAGCCCCTACCTGATAGCAAGTATAAAAAAGAACCTATTGTCATCATCATTGGAGAGAAATAAATGTTAAAAACATTGAAGGAACCTGATACTGAAGCCTTTGTCCTAATCTGCAAACCCAAAGACAACATAAGGTCTAATAAAAAAGATCCTATACCAAGAGAAGCTATGGAATTGCTAGAAAAATATAGAGATGTCACTGCTAGTGACCTGCCCACAAGCCTCCCTCCCTTAAGGGATATCAGTCATAAAATTGACTTGATACCTAGTTCCTCCCTTACTAACAAGGCCCCATATAAAATGACACCACTGCAGCATGCAGAGATTACAAAAAAAGTTGGTGAATTACTAGAAAGAGGGCCCATTCAAAAGAGTCTCAGTCCATGTGCAGTGCCATTACTCTTAGCCCATAAAAAGGATGGAAAATGGAGGTTATGTACTAATAGTAAGGCCATCAATAAGATCACCATAAGATATAGATTCCCCATGCCCAGGATTGAGGATCTATTGGATCAACTAGGAGGTTCTTGCTACTTCACCAAGATAGACTTAAAGTTTGGATACCATCAAATTAGGATCAAACTGGGAGATGAATGGAAAACAACATTCAAGACTACTGAAGGTTTATTTGAATGGTTAGTAATGCCCTTTCACTTAAGCAATGCCCCTAGCACTTTTACGAGGCTTATGAATGAGATATTCATTGATTTCATTGGAAAAGTTGTTGTTGTTTACCTTGATGATATACTAATATTCAGTGATAGCAAGGAGGACCATCTTGATCATGTGGAGCAGGTACTAAGAAGACTTCATCAACACAAGTTGGTAATCAACTTGGAAGAGTGCATGTTTATGAAGAAGGAACTTGTGTTCCTAGGATTTCTGATTTGACAAGGTACCCTCAAGATGGACCCTGAGAAGGTAGAAGCAATCATCAACTGGCCTCTACCAAAGAACCAAGGTGATGTAAGAAGCTTCCATGGACTTGCAACTTTCTATAGGAAGTTTATCAAAATATTTAGTCATGTGTGTGCACCGATGATTGAAACCATTAAAGGTGGAAAGAAGAATAAGTTTATATGGACAAAGGAAGAAAATGATGCATTCCAGTACTTGAAGAATAGGGTTTCCCAATATCCTATCTTGGTCCTACCTAATTTCAATGAAGTCTTCACTATGGAGACATGCAATTAGTTTGTCAATAGGTGTAGTCCTAAGTTAGGAAGGTAAGGCAGTTGCCTTTTTCTTAGAGACACTAAATGAGGCAAAAAGAAAATACTCTACATATGATCTAGAACTCTATGCTATGGTCCAAGCCCTCAAGAAATGGAGGTACTATTTGATCCCAAAGGAATTTGTGGTATATACTGACAATCATGCATTAAGTTTCCTTAATTCTCAGGAAAAACTCTCTGTCAGACATCTGAAATGGGTAGAATAGTTGCAGGCCTACACCTTGAACATCAAGCATAAAAAGGGTGTAACGAACAAAGTTGTTGATGCCCTTAGTAGGAGGGTTGGTCTGATTGAAGAAATACAACTGCAAAGTGTGGGAGTTGAGTCCCTCAAATGTCTGTACCCTGATGACCCTAAATTTGTAGAGATATATCAAATCTGCAAAAAGATGGTTGGAAGATACCATACTGACTTTTTTGAATATCTAATTTAAAATGGACTCCTATTCAAAGGAGCTCAACTATGCATCCCAAAATGTTCAATGAGGATAAACATAATAAGGGAGAAGCACTATGGTGGCCTAGGAGTTCACTTTGGCATTGATAAGACAACAGACATGGTGAGGAGAAGTTTTTTTTGGCCTAAGATGAACAATGATGTTAAGAAGTTCACAGAAACTTGCACCATATGTGATGCAAGAGCATCCTGGGTGCAAGAGCAATCTTGCATCACCCAAAAATATTTTTGGTTTTGTTTTCAATAAGGGCTATCTTGTGCAGAGCTGCTATTTATGAAAACTTACTACTTTTAGTAAGTCAGTCATATGATCTTGGAATGTTCTGATTTCACTGTTGGAGGTTCATCTTAGTCATTTCAACCTACCAATTGAGTTTCATTGTCACATCATCAGTATTGGTGAAGTTATTGAGGTTTTTGGGTATGAAATATTTCAGGTCAATTCTAAAGGTCTTGGAGGCTCTAGATCGTGATCGACCCCCGACTGACTGGCGCTAGTGCATATCAGGCGTTGTAGATCTTGTCATGGCATTTCCAAAAAGTGGTTACAATAGAAAAATGAAGATATGGTTAAAAATTTATGCCCTCTAGAAGTTGGGTTACCTAAAATCATATTTTGTATTTCTTTTGAGCTGAACCTATTATAATAATTGTGAAAAATAAATAATTATATGTTTAGTCAGCCTAAAGGGCTAAATTTATGGAACCTTCTCGGGCAGTGAAAATTGCCTATATAAAGAAGGCCCGTAGTGTTGTCTTAGGTAGTTCAAAATAGTTTTGGGTGGTAGATCTATGTAATAATTTGAGGCTTTTTCCTACACAATATTGTAAGGGAATGCCCATGTGGCTTTGCATATTGTAATTTTGAAAGTTTGTAATTCCACATTTGTGGAGATAATAAGAAGCCCATTTATTGTTCTTACAAATTGTTGTTGTTTCTCTATTTTTATTATGTGTTTGTGGTATTAAGGGGAGCACCCTTCATCAAGTGGTATCAGAGTTCCTAAGTGTGTAAATAGAACACCAATTTTAAAGTAGTTTGCACCAGGACCATGGGTTAGAGTTTCTATATAAATAGATCGCCGATTGTGAGGCAGTTGTGCCAGGACCATGGGTTAAGATTTATGTGTAAACAGATCACCGAATGTGAGGTAGTTTGCACCAAGACCATGGTTAGGGTTTTAGCGAGAAGTGTGAAAATGCCTCCATGAAGGGAATGTGGTGGAAGAGCTGGTGTTGTAACACTTGAGGTTAGAGCACTCCAGAGACAAGTGTGAGCATTGCAAGAAGAGATTCGCAGAGGAATGAATCTTAATATCAGAGATGAAAGTGAGGATGAAGCCAAAAAAGGAAATGATGATCAAGAAGAAGAAGCTGAAGTTTTGAATCAAGAGGAAGCAAGGCTTTTTTGGGCCATTTCCAAGATTAGGAAAAGACCTAAGATCAAGGCTCCTACATTTTCAAAGAATCTTAACCCAAAAGAGTTGATCGACTGGATCAATGAATGTGAAGAATATTTTAAGTATGAAGATATTGAGGATCCTGATCGGGTCAAGTTTGCAAAGGCCAAACTGAAGGGTCATGCGAAGATCTGGTGGCAAGAGATTTAGTTGGAGCAAAATTGAAGAGGAAAGGATAAAATCACAAGATGGGGGTAAATGGTGGATAAATTGAAGTGACAGTTCATCCCTATTGATTATGAGCTTGACCTACTAAAGAAAATGCAAAGTTTGAAGCAAGCAAGAAGATCTATTCAAGAGTATATAGAGGAGTTCTATCAAATCCTCATCAGAATAGGCCATGCAGAAGCTAAGGAGAAAGTTTCCCGTTACCTTAATGGGTTAAGGTCGAGCATTCAGGAGGAGTTGAATCTGGTTCGAATAAATAGTATTGAAGAGGCATACCAGTTTTCCCTAAAAGTAGAGGAAAAGTTGAACAAGAAGTTTGAGAGAAGACAAAGCGGAAGAGGTCATGATGGAAGATCTGGTGGATGGTCATATGGAGATCAAAATGAAGATCTGAAAAAGAAAGATGAGGCCAGTAATAGTCAAAATCAGAGAGGAGATAATTTCAATCATTTCCATGATCAGAATAATAGAGATCAGAGAGCAAGTGATGCAGGAGCATCCTGGGTGTAAAAGCAATCTTGCATCACCCAAAAATAATTCTATTTTTGTATTCAATAAGGGCTATATTGTGCAGAGTTGCTATTTATGGAAACTTTCTATTTTTAGTAAGTTGGTCTTACGATCTTAGAATGTCTGATTTTACATTTGGAGGTTCATCTCATTCATATCAGTCTGCCAGCAAAGTTTCATGGCTAGATCAGGTGTAGTTTTGAAGATATTGAAGATTTTCGGTATTGGCAGTAGGGTACAGAAACTTCGAACTCAGTTTTGAAGGCTTTAGAGGCCCCGGATGAGGTTGAAAATTTGGGTGATAGGTATATTGCATTGATTAACCTTGTAGAGGGCTTCGTGGCATTTCCAGAATGGGGTTATAATAGCCAATCGGGTCAACGGGCGATGACTTATGGTCTTCGGAAGTTGGGTCACCTGAAATGGCAGAAAATAATTTTTCTTCAAAATTTTTGTTTGGGTTTCAAAACTCATTTTGAGCTGACTTTGATGTAATAAATTGTAAAATAAAATAATTCTAAGTTTGGTCGGCCCTAAGGGCTAAATTTCTAGAACCTTCTCGGGCGGTGGAAATTGCCTATATAAAGAAGGCCCGTAGTGTTGTCTAGGGTAGTTCTAGGTAGTAGATCTGGGTATTGATTCAAGGCTTTGTCCTACAAAATATTGTAAGGGAATGCCCATGTGGCTTTGCATATTGTAATTCTGAAAGTTTGTAATTCCACATTTGTGGAGATAATAAGAAGCCAATTTTCTGTTCTTGCATATTATTGTTGTTGTTTCTCTATTTCTGTTATGTGCTTTTGGTACTAAGGGGAGCACCCTTCATCAAGTGGTATCAGAGCAGGAGTTCTTAAGTGTATAAAAAGATTGCCGACTATGAGGCAGTTTGCACCAGGACTGTGGTTAGGGTTTCAGCGTGCATCGCGAAAATACCTCCACGAAAAGAACATAGCGGAAGAGCTGGTGCTGTGACACGTAAGGTTAGAGAGCTGCAAAGACAAGTGCGAGCATTGCAAGAAGAGATTCACAGAGGAATTAATCTTAATGTCAGAGACGAAAGCAAGGATGAAGCCGAAGAAGAATATCAAGAAGGAGAAGCTGAAATTGTGAACCAGGAGGAAGAAAGACTTTTTCGGGTGATTTCCAAGATTGGGAAAAGACCTAAGATTGAGGTTCCTACATTTTCTGGAAATCTTAACCCAGAGGAATTGATCGACTGGATCAATGAATGTGAGGAATATTTTGAGTATGAAGATGTTGAGGATCCTGATAGGGTCAAATTTGCGAAGGCCAGATTGAAAGGTCATGCGAAGATCTGGTGGCAAGAAATTCAATTTGAGTGAAATAGAAGAGGGAAAGATAAAATCACAAGATGGGATCGGATGGTGGATAAATTGAAGCGACAGTTTATTCCTGTTGATTATGAGCTTGACCTACTAAAGAAAATGCAAAGTTTGAAGCAAGAAAGAAGATCTGTTTAAGAGTATACAGAGGAGTTCTATCGACCCCTCATCAAAACAGGTCATGCAGAAGCTAATAAGGAGAAAGTTGCCCGATACCTTAATGGGTTAAGGCCAAGCATTCAGGAGGAGTTGAATCTGGTTCGAATGAACAGTATTGAGGAGACATACCAGTTTGCCCTAAAAGTAGAGGAAAAGCTGAACAAGAAGTTTGAGAGCAGACAAAATGGAAGAGGTCGTGGTGGAAGATCTGGTGGACAGTCATATGGTGGCTGAAATGAAGATCCGAAAAAGAAGGATGAGGCCAGTAGCAGTCAGAATTAGAGAGGAAATAATTCTAATCATTTCCAGAAACAGAGTAATAGAGATCAGAGAGGAAGAGGAAGAGGACAAGGATCTAGAAGAGGAGGCTTCTATGGAATATGTTTTCACTTTGGAGAAGAAGGTCATAGGGTATTTGAATGTCCTCAGTGCCAAGGTAGAACAGATAGGAGAAATGAAGGCCAGGCCAAAGTTGCACATGTAGATGAAGATGCTAGATCATCAAATTCTGAAGATGCTGAAAGAGGAGAAATGTTAATTAACAAAAGAGTCTTGTTGAGTGGTGAGAATGAACCTGAACAAAGGAGGAGCCTATTTCGCACTAGATGCAAGTGTGAGGGTAAATGTTGTTATGTGATTATTGATAGTGGAAGCACTGAAAATTTGGTGTCAGAAGAGATGGTGACAAAGTTGAAGCTCAAGAGACAGAAACACCCACATCCATATCAGATTGCCTGGGTGCAAGATGACCACAAGGTCATGGTCAGTGAACAATGCCTAGTAAAGTTCAAGATCGGCGGGTACCAAGATGAGGTACTGTGTGATATCATCTCTATGGATGCATGTCATATGTTGTTGGGTAGACCGTGGCAGTTTGATAGATGTGTTGTACATGATGGTCATGCAAATACCTATTCCCTGACAAAGGATGGAGTGCGACATAAGCTAAAGCCATTGAAGGAGACCGAAGAAAAGGTATGTGGTAATGCAAGAATAACATTTGTTGATGGAAGAAAATTCCTAGATGGTATGAGGCATGAGCATGTGTGTTTTGCTTTAATTCTAAAAGTTGGTAAAGAAGAAGTAGAGGATGTACCTGTAGAGGTTGCAGATTTGTTGAATGAGTTTCATGATATTGTATTTGATAATGTACCTGATGGATTACCACCGATAAAGAAGATCAGTCATCAGATGGATTTGATTTCAAGAGCCAGTTTGCCAAACAAGGGAGCACACAGAATGACACCAGCAGAAAGTGAAGAGTTGAACAGACAAGTACATGAGTTATTATAAAAGGGGTTGATTTGAGAGAGTCTGAGTCCCTGTGCTGTATCAGTGGTATTAGCACCAAAGAAGAATAGAGAGTGGAGGATGTGTATTGATTCCAGAGAAATAAACAAGATCACAATCAAGTATAGGTTTCCATTGACACGAATGGATGATATTATGGATTGTTTGAGTGGGGCTGTGTATTTCTCAAAGATAGATCTGAAGAGTGGATATCACCAGATTCAGATCAGAGAAGGAGATGAATGGAAGACTTCCTTCAAGACAAAGGAAGGACTGTATGAGTGGTTAGTCATGCCTTTTGGGCTAACCAATGCACTGAGCACTTTCATCCGGCTCATGAATGAGGTTCTGAAAAAATTTCTGGGTAAGTTTGTCATTGTTTACCTAGATGATATTTTGATTTTTAGCAAGACATTGGAGAAACATATGATGCATATTCGTATAGTGTTTAAGAAGTTGAGAGATGAGAAATTGTTGATTAATTTGAAGAAGTGCAGTTTTGTGAAGAAAGAGTTAGTGTATTTGGGATTTGTAGTTTCAGCAGAAGGTCTAAAAATGGACTCAGAGAAGGTACAGGCTATCTTTGAATGGCCTACTCCAAGGAGTGCTACTGAGGTAAGATTTTTTCATGGTTTGGCTAGCTTTTACAAAAAGTTTATCAGAAATTTTAGTAGTATTTGTGGACCCTTGACTGAAATAATGAGAGTGGATAGAAAAGAGTTTAAGTGGACTAATGGGGCAGAAAAGAGTTTTCAATTGTTGAAACAAAAAGTTACATAACAACCTATTTTAGCACTTCCAGATTTTAATAAGGTGTTTCAAGTAGATTGTGATGCTAGTGGTACTGCAATAGGAGCTGTTATGAGCCAAGAAGGTAAACCTATTGCTTATTTCAGTGAGAAGTTAAATGATGCCAATAAGAAGTATTCTATCTATGATCAGGAATTTTATGCTATAGTTCAGGCATTAAAGAAGTGGAGACATTATCTGCTTCCTAAAGAGTTTGTTTTGTATACTGATCATCAAGATTTGCAATATTTGAATAGTCAAGGAAAGTTGAATCAGAGGCATTTGAAATGGGTTGAGTTTTTGCAGAGTTATACATTTGTTTTGAAACACAGGAGTGGAAAGTCTAATAGGGTTGAGGATGCTCTTAGCAGAAGGAAACTATTGCTGACAAAGATGCAGATTGAGGTGGTTGGGTTCACGGAACTCAAGAATTTATATCCAGAGGATCTTGATTTTGGTGGAGCTTGAAAAGCTTGTAAAGAGCCTGTTACTCTAGATAGGATGAAATGGCTGGATTTCATCATCTAGGATGATATGCTATTCAGAGGGAGTCAGTTGTGCATTCCAAGAAGTTCTATGAGGGAGAATCTCATCAAGGAGAAGCATAGTGGAAGATTGGCTGGACATTTTGGTCATGATAAAACCCTTGCTTTGGTTGGTGAGAATTATTATTGGCCACAATTGCAGCAAGATGTGAAGAAGTTTGTAAAGAGTTGTAGAGTATGTCAGATGGTGAAAGGAGTGAAGTAGAATACAGGGTTGTATCAGCCATTACCTGTACCAAAGAAGCCTTGGGAGGATATCAGTATGGACTTTGTTCTTGGTTTACCGAGGACTTAGCGGGGACATGATTCAATTTTTGTGGTGGTTGACAAATTTTCAAAAATGGCACATTTCATTCCCTACAAGAAGACTAATGATGTTATTCATGTAGCAGAATTGTTTTTCAGAGAAGTGGTGAGACTACATGGTTTGCCAAAGACCATAGTTTCAGATCGAGATACTAAGTTTGTTGGATATTTCTAGCAGACATTATGGAAGAAGTTGAAGATAGATTTGAAGTTCAATTCATCACATCATCCACAGACTGATGGACAGACAAAGGTGGTGAATAGAAGTTTGGAAAATATGCTGAGATGTTTGGTTGGAGATAAGCCAACAGGATGGGATTTGATTTTACCGCAGGTAAAATTTGCATACAATAATTCTGTCAATAGGAGCACTGGTAAATCACCATTCCAGATTGTATATGGAAGTAGTCCAAGAAATGCATCTGAGTTGAGAAAGATAGATAAAGGAGAAATAAGTAGTGCTGAAGCTAAGGATTTTGTAGAACATTTGAAATACATCCATGAGGAGGTGAGGAAGCATATTACCAAGATGAATGTGTAGTATAAGACTAAGGCAGATGAGAAAAGGAGGCATAAGAAATTTTAGGTTGGGGATGAAGTCATGGTTCATTTGCGGAAGGAGCGATTTCCAGTTGGTACATATAACAAGCTGAAAATGAAAAAGTTTGGACCACGTAAGATACTGAAGAAGGATGATTCAGGAAATGCATATGAGGTAGGATTGCCTACTGAGCTAAATATTTCACCAGTGTTTAACATTTCAGATTTGATAGAGTATCATGAAGGAGGTATTGAAGATGAGGTTGCAGCAACACAGTGGAGTATTCCAGCAACCAGTTGAGATATCAAGGAGATTGAAGATATACTGGACAGTCATGTTGGCAGAAGCACAAGGAACAAGACATATGAAGAGTATTTGGTCAAATGGAAAGGATGACCTGTTGAAGATTCATCATGGCTAACAAAGGAGGAGGTTAACCGTCTTGGTTTTCCTCTGCACACTTGAGTCGTGACAAGGTCACTTCTCAAATTACCCTGGGTGTCTGATGCAGGAGCATCCTAGGTGTAAGAGCAATCTTGCATCACCCAAAAATATTTTTGTTTTTGTATTCAATAAGGGCTATCTTGTGCAGAGTTGCTATTTATGGAAACTTGCTATTTTTAGTAAGTTGGTCTTATGATCTTGGAATGTCTGATTTTACATTTGGAGGTTCATCTTAGTCATATCAGCCTACCAGCAAAGTTTCATGGCTAGATCAGGTGTAGTTTTGAAGATATTGAAGATTTTCGGTATTGGCAGCAGGGTACAGAAACTCTGAACTCAGTTTTGAAGGCTTTAGAGGCCCTGGATGAGGTTGAAAATTTGGGTGACAAGCACATTGCACCAGTTAGGCCTGTAGAGCACTTTGTGGCATTTCCAGAATGGGTTTATAATAGCCAATCGGGTCAATGGGCGATGACTTATGGTCTTCGAAAGTTGGGTCACCTGAAATGGTGGAAAATAATTTTTCTTCAAAATTTTTGTTTGGGTTTCAAAAATCATTTTGAGACGACTTTGATGTAATAAATTATAAAATAAAATAATTCTAAGTTTGGTCAGCCCTAAGGGCTAAATTTCTAGAACCTTCTCGGGCGGTGGAAATTGCCTATATAAAGAAGGCCCGTAGTGTTGTCTAGGATAGTTCTGGGTAGTAGATCTGGGTATTGATTTGAGGCTTTGTCCTACAGAATATTGTAAGGGAATGCCCATGTGGCTTTGCATATTATAATTCTGAAAGTTTGTAATTCCACATTTGTGGAGATAATAAGAAGCCAATTTTATGTTCTTGCATATTATTGTTGTTGTTTCTCTATTTCTGTTATGTGCTTGTGGTATTAAGGGGAGCACCCTTCATCAGGAAGAGGAAGAGGACAAGGATCTAGAAGAGGAGGCTTCCATGGAACATGTTTTCACTATGGAGAAGGTCATAGGGTATTTGAATGTCCTCAATGCCAAGGAAGGATGGATAGGAGGAATGAAGGTCAAACCAGAGTTGCACATGTAGATGAAGATGTCTGATCATCAAATTTTGAAGATGCTAAAAGAGGAGAAACACTGATTAACAGAAGAGTCCTACTGAGTGGTAAGTATGAACCTGAACAAAGGAGGAGCCTATTTCACACTAGGTGCAAGTGTGAGGGTAAGTGTTGTGATGTGATTATTGATAGTCATAGTACTGATAATTTGGTGTCAAAAGAGATGGTGAAAAAGTTGAAGCTCAAGAGGTAGAAACATCCACATCCATATCGGGTTGCCTAGGTGCAAGATGACCACAAGGTCATGATCAATGAACAATGCCTAGTGAAGTTCAAGATTGGCGAGTACCAAGATGAGGTACTATGTGATATCATATCTATGGATGCATGTCATATGTTGTTGGGTAGACCTTGACAGTTTGATAGATGTGTTGTACATGATGGTCATACAAATACCTATTCCCTAACAAAGGATGGAGTGCGACATAAGTTAAAACCATTAAAAGAAACAAAAGAAAAGTTATGTGGTAATGCAAGAATAACTTTTGTTGATAGAGGAAATTTCTCAGATGGTATGAGGCATGAGCATATGTGTTTTACCTTAATTCCAAAGTTTGGGAAAGAGGAAGTAGAAGATGTACCTATAGAAGTTGTAGAAATATTGAATGAGTTTCAGGATATTGTATTTGATAATGTGCCTGATGGATTACCACCAATAAGAAAGATTAGCCATCAGATGAACTTAATTCTAGGAACTAGTTTTCCAAATAAGGTAGCACACAGAATAATGCTAGCAGAAAGTGAAGAGTTGAAGATAGATTTGAAGTTTACTTCATCACATCATCCATAGATTGTATATGAAAATAGTCCCAGAAATGCATTTGAGTTGAGGAAGATAGATAAAGGAGAAATAAGTAGTGTTGAAGCTGAGGATTTTGCAGAACATTTGAAGAACATCCATGAGTAGGTGAGGAAGCATATTACCAAGATGAATATGTAGTATAAGGCTAAGTCAGATGAGAAAAGGAGGCATAAGGAATTTTAGGTTGGAGATGAAGTCATGGTTCATTTGTGGAAAGAAAAATTTTCAGTTGGTACATATAACAAGTTGAAAATGAAGAAGTTTGGGCCATGTAAGATACTGAAGAAGCATGATTCAGGAAATGCATATGAGGTCAAGTTGCCTATTGAGCTAAATATTTCACTAGTATTTAATGTTTTAGATCTGATAGAGTATCATGATGGAGGTGTTGAAGATGAGGTTATAGCAGTATAGTGGAGTATTCCAGCAACCAGTGCAGATATCAAGGAGATTGAAGACATACTGGATAGTCATGTTGGTAGAAGCACAAGGAACAAGACATATGAAGAGTATTTGGTCAAATGGAAAGGATGACCTGTTGAAGATTTATCATGGCTAATGAAGGAGGAGGTTAACTATCTTGGTTTTCCTCTGTACACCTGAGTTGTGACAGGGTCACTTCTCAAATTACCCTGAGTGTCTGATGCAGGAGCATCCTAGGTGTAAGAGCAATCTTGCATCACCCAAAAATATTTCTGGTTTTGTTTTTAATAAGGGCTATCTTGTGCAAAGCTACTATTTATGGAAACTTACTACTTTTAGTAAGTTGGTCATATGATCTCAGAATGTTCTGATTTCACAGTTAGAGGTTCATCTCAGTCATTTCAGTCTACCAGTTGAGTTTCATTGTCACATCATTAGTATTAGTGAAATCATTGAGGTTTTTGGGTATGAAATATTTCGAGTCAATTTTGAAGGTCTTAGAGGCTCCAAATCATGATCAACCCCCAGCTGACTGGTGCTAGCACGTGTCAGGCATTATAGATCTCGTCATGGTGTTTCCAAAAAATGGTTACAATAGAAAAATGGAGCTATGGTTAAAAAGTTATGGCCTCTGGAAGTTGGGTTACCTAAAATCATATTTTGTATTTCTTTTGAGCCGACCCTATTGTAATAATTGTGAAAAATAAATAATTCTATATTTAGTCGGCCTAAAGGGCTAAATTTCTAGAACCTTCTCGAGTGGTGGAAATTGCCTATATAAAGAAGGTCTGTAGTGTTGTTTTAGGCAGTTCAAAATAGTTCTGGGTGGTAGATCTGGGTAATAATTCAAGTCTTTGTCCTATAGAATATTGTAAGGGAATGCCCATGTGGCTTTGCATATTGTAATTCTAAAAGTTTTTGATTCCACATTTGTGGAGTTAATAAGAAGCCCATTTGTTGTTCTTGCAAATTGTTGTTGTTTCTCTGTTTCTGTTATGTGTTTGTGGTATTAAGGGGAGCACCCTTCATCAATATGTCAGCAAGCTAAAGGTGTGTCAACCAATAAAGGACTATATCAACCCTTACCAATTCCTTCTAGACCATGGGAGTCCATCTCAATGGATTTTGTAATGGGTTTGTCCAAGACAAAGCAAAGCTCTGATAGTGTTTTTTTAATAGTGGATAGGTTTAGTAAAATGGTCCATTTTGTACCATGTAAAAGCACAAATGATGCTTCTCACATTACACATCTTTTCTTCAAAGAGGTAGTTAGGATCCATGGTCTACCTCAAACAATTGTATCCAGTAGGGATGTGAAGTTTCAAGGCCATTTTTGGAGGACATTCTTCAAGAAATTGGGAACAAATCTCACCTACAGCTCTGCCTATCACCCCCAAACAGATGGGCAGAATGAGGTAGTAAATAGATCCTTAGGAAATCTCCTAAGATGCCTAACCAAATAGTATGCTCAAAGTTGGGATACACTCCTGCCCCAGGCAGAGTTTGCATTTAATGATTCCATGAACAGGTCAACTGGCAAAACACCATTCCAAGCAGTATATGGTCTTCATCCCAAAGGACCCTTAGAACTGATAGAACTACCATCTAACTTCAAATTCAGTGCTCAAGGCCAAGAATAGGCAGAACTCATCACAAAGGTGTAGCATGAGGTCAAAGAAGCATTGCAAAGATCTAGTTTGAAATACAAGGAGCATGCTGATAAGAGAAGAAGAGAGATCCACTTCAAAGTGGGAGACAAGGTTTGGGCATTTCTGAGGAAAGGGAGACTACCTAAGGGAAGATACTCGAAACTTCATATGAAGAAAGTAGGACCATGTAGTATACTCAATAAAATGGGTGAGAATGCCTATGAGATTTCTCTTCCCCCAACCTTGCAAATCTCTCCAATATTCAATGTTGCAGACCTCACCCCCTACAAAGCTACAACAAATTCAACAAATGAGCAAGGTGAGCAAACAAATATTAATGATGAAGACTATGTCACTAATCTTCCTCAAATCAAACTAGTAGAGTTGGAAGAAATGTTGGACACCAAGTTGCTGAAGCAAACCATAACCAAGAAGTATATGTAGTACTTAGTTAAATGGAAAGGGCTCCCCAACATAGATGCAACTTGGTTGACCGAAGATCAAATCAAACAACATGGGACTTCGGTGGAACAGTTAACCTCAAGTAGGAACATGATTTTTAAAACTCAAGGGGAGTATGGTGTAGGAGCACCCATAATAAACTCAACAAATAATTCTCATCAAATCCCTAAGAACATCTAGTTAGGTTAGATCTTCTATCTAGGCATCTAGACCAAGCTGTAAGACCTAGTTCCAAGATTGGCATAACTATAAGCCCTTGGTCAACTATGGTAAAAAGTGGTCAAAAGGCATAGAATCTTAGGATTTTTGTTATTTTTATGTTTTAATACTTTAGATCCATGTTGGATCACTAGATTAGGTCTAGACCAAGTTTGGTCACCTAGAATGCAAAATTCTAAAAATGTTGTAAACGTTGCTTTGCAACTTTGACAACCTTTGCCAAAAGTAGTAACCAAAGCCCCCAACAATAATATGGTTTTAAATTTGGTTTTAACCAATGGGGGAAGCCTTCATAAGCCCTTTTAGGTGGGTGGAAGGTAACAATGTGTAATTTGGCAATTTGAATCAATAAAATATCAACATTTCTCTGCAATTCCTAAGGAGAACTGAAGTGTACTAATGGGCATAGATAGGAGGGCATGAAAATCTGAAACAAAAAGTTGGATCCTTGAATCTACTTTCATTTTCAATTGGTCTCATGTTCTGATCTATCTTAGTTTGAGAGTTATCTAGTTTTTAGTGGGATTGCCTGGATCGAAGGCCTAAAACCAGGGTTCCCAATAGGGCTTGGTTGTTTGAACCAATTCCACCATGGGAAATTGATGCCCCTTGGTGGAATTAAACATTTTTAAATTTATTTTCATATTTTTCAAGTTAGAAGTGTGGATTTGTAGGGGAGTGGATTTTTTGTAATGCCCTAGGTGTACATCTCTATGTGTGCACCAGTCAGTGACTCAGAAAAATCACCATAACTCTCAGTTGGGGATTCACCAAGACTCTAAAATCTGGATTTTGAGTCCTTTTATAATCCCTCACATATTCCCATAGTTTTTTTGGGCATTGGCTTGGAGGAAAGATTACTTGTAGTGCAATTGGAGACGTAATTAGGCCTATTAGCCCGGTCTAGTGTAGTTGTTTCAGTATCCTCCATTTGACTTCACATCTTGGTGATTGGATATGTTCCATAAAACCCAAAAGGGTGTCAGAATCTCCAACCTACTTCATATCTCATGTAGAAGCATTTTGACTTATGATCAAAATTCCTTCTAGGAAAGGCTACAAGCCTAGTCTTTGGATTGTGAAGCAACTAGGATGTATGGGTTGCTTGTGGGTGAAAGAACCATTGGAACTAGACAAATAGGACCTAAATAAGCTAGAAAAATGATTTTAGGCCACCCCTGGTCTTGTGATTCATTTCATGGGGTTTGGATGCTTATTGGGTTAAAAGAACACCTTAGCAAACCTTGGTCATTGGTGCTTAGAATCTTGTGGAACCTAGTGATTAGGTTATCCTTGGAATTTGGGGTTGTGATAACCTCACTCCTTGTTCATTCTACACTTGGGATAAGTGTAGGGCACTTGATCTTCATAATTTGGTGTATTGAGTATCTAATTCTTACCAATTGTTCATTGTTTAGAGGCTTCTGACTGCCCACTTTGCATCACATCATCTCTCTTAATATAACATTTTCTTCCAAAAATTCTTAAATACTAAACTGATGATGCATGTCAAAACCATAATTCATAAGATGTCTTGTTTGTGTCTACTCTGATTTATACTATGTTCATTGTATATATTGGTGTATTCACTGCTTAGATCTCTAGAAAGTCTTCACTGAATCATTCTCAAATAACATAGCTCTTGTTGCTTCATTTAATGACTTGTTCCTTCTTTCTACAATACCATTTTGTTTAGGTGTTTTAGGGGCTGAAAACTATCTCTTAATACCATTCACTTCACAAAAAGTATTAAATTCTTTTGAAGTAAATTCTCCACCTCTATCAGACCTTAAACATTTAATCTTCATTCCAAATTCATTGTCAACTTTGTTCTTAATCAATATAAACTTCAGATCCATTTCTTTATAATCAATATAAACTTATCAAATGCTTTAGATTTTTCTTTAAGAAATGCTATACACACCATTCTAGTAAAGTCATAAACAAAAATCATAAAATACCTTTCACCATAGAATCTTCCAGTCCTTGTGGGACCACTTAGATATGTATGAACAATTTCCAATTTTGCTGTTGTGGTGAACTTCTTACTGGGAAAAAAAATTCTTTTCTACTTAGCTATCACACATTGTTTGCATATCATGTTAGTAGGTTTCATAATCTTAGGCAAATATCTTACCGTAAATGTAGTGCTTACTTTCACAATGTTATAAAAAATTATGTGACAAAAACTTTTGTGCCATAACCAATTGTCATCAATTTTAGTAGTCAGACATGTCTTCTCAGTAAGATTCAACTAAAATACATTACCTCTGGTTCTTGATCTAGTTCCAATCATATTTCCATTCTTATATTTGATCACACAAGTCTTCTTAGTAAACCAAAATTGATATCCCTTGTCAACTAACTATCTAACACTCAAAAGATTATGTTTCAATGCATCCACAAAATAAACATCATCAGTCTTAGTCTTTCCATCAAGAGTAATAGATCATATTCCCTTTATCAAGAAAGGTGCATTGTTTCCAACTCTAACAATTCCTCCATCATAGTTATTAAACTTTATAAATTTCTTCATATCTCCAGTCATATGATGTGAACAACCACTTTCTATAATCCAATTAGTTTTCTTTTCTACTTGAGAAACTAAAGCATTTTCTTCTCTAACTTTAGTTTTAGATTTTCTTCTTTTATTGCTACAAATCCTATGTCATCACTTTCATTATCACTTTCACTTAAGATTTTCCCAATGCTAGCCTTAAATTTTTTATCATTAGCATAATAACATTCTTTAGACCTTCTAGATTTAAAGTTCTTATATTTCTTTAGTCTCTTAGGGAATTTAGATGTGAAATGACCATATTCTTTACATGTCCAACATTTAAATATTTTCTTACCTTTAGGTTCTCTTTTCACAAGCAAGGCAATTCCTTCCTCAATCTTTATCTCTTCTTTGGTCATAGATCTGCTGCAACTGGCATAATCTGCACTAACACTTTTACTTCTTGACAAAGTAGGGCAAACACTAAGTGTGCTGAATTTTGTTTGAATTCTAGGTAAATCTCTAGACTGTCTCAAGCCTATCTCTGGTACTTCTAATCTTCCAAGAAGATTTTCTCTAGTAAAATTTTCAATACAAGGTATAACTTGTTCAATCATCTATGTTGTCTTCTTAAACACATAGGTTAGTGTCTTTAAGATCTTCCATATGAATTCATCTTCATTTTTGTTTCCTTCACAAGCGTTGATACTTGCATCAATCTCTAATATCCTACCAATATAGCTTCTAACAGATTTATCTTCCATCATCTTTTCATCTTGAAATAAACATATCCAATTCTCTAATATGATTCTCTTAGCATGTACATCACCTTCAAAAGTAGATTGTAAAGCTAAGAAAATTTCATGAGATGTCCTTAGAGTTTTTACCTGATTGTATTCATTCTTTGGAAGAGCTGAAAAAAGTGCTTCTCTCACAAGTTTGTTATACATAAATAGATCTCTTTCCTTATCAATGCAATCTTCAAATTTTTCTTCTTCAATGATAGTCTTATCATTATTTGTAATCAACCAATATCCTGGTCCTAAATATAGTAGATGTATTTTCATATTTTCCTTCCAGCTATCATAGTTAACTCCATCAAACTTAGGGAATTCTTTCCTGAAATGACTCGCCATAGATCTCCTTAAGTTATTAAACTTTTTCTTCAAGGACCTATTGCTTTGATACCATGGTATGTTTAGGATCATGGTATGCCAAAAAGTGGCGATGTGAAAAAGAAGACCTAATTGATAGACTCTTTGAAAAATAAATATAACTTTCAAATTATATAACATTTTTGAAATCTAAAATATACATAACATTCTATTCTTCACCTAATACAATAATAATAAACAATTCTTTCAATTTGATGAAGTTTAGACTAAGTTAAGGCGATCAGACGCAAGAGTTTTTATATTCAAGAAAATTTGTAGTAGAAAAATCATAATTAATTATTTACTTGGAAAAAAATATACATCACATTCGGACATGAGTTTAATACTTTTATCTATAATCTTATAAAAAAATATTATCATTTGATTTTGTTTAATCTAGTCAGACATACACCTATTTGTTATTTTTCTAGTCCTGATTGATAGACTTATTGAAAAATAGCTATAACTTTCAAACTGTATAACATTTTTGAAATCCAAAACATGTGCCACATTCTATGATTTTCCTAGTACAATAAATATATTAAAAATAAATCAATTTGATAAATTTTAGACTAAGTTAAGATGGTCAGACATGAGAGTTTTTGTATTCTAGAAAAGTTGTAGAAGAAAAATCATAATTAATTATTTACTTGGAAATAAATTACAAAAAAATATGTGTCACATCCGGACATGAGTCTACTACTTATATCTAGAATCTTGTAAGAAAAAATATCATTTGATTTTGTTTAAGGTGGTCACACATACACTTACTTCTTATTTTTTCCTAAAATTTTCCTACTACTACATTGAAAATTAAAATTTTCAACATATAGAGTAATTGTTTTTCAAAAAAGGCCTAGTATATTAGAAAATAAATTCAATTTTCTATAGATTCTCTTCTTACATATTTTTGATATAATATTTATAACTTGTTCAAATTTTTATATCAACTTACCTAAACCTGATTTTCTAAATTTTCATTGCCACTTAAGGGCCTAGTTTGGCATACCATGATCCTGCACATACCCACCAACTATTAGAAAGTAAAGTCCACTATGATAACTAAGAGTGGGGGGGGGGGGGGGGAATCCGTTATCAGATAAAAACAACTTATAATACCATTATCATATTTCAACCATGTAACCAACATAAACAACAACCATAGAAAGATAAACATACACAATGGCACAAGATATGTTGACTAGGGAACCACTTGATCAGAGAGTAGTCCTCGATGGTAATGGTACCCGCAAAAGATGTACTAATATGAAAATTCCTTGTGAGAGGATGGTCCTTGTTAAGAGTCTATGAAATACATTCAGTACATATTAGTTATTGTTAGGAGAATTTGAATCCCTACGAAAAGATTCTAACTTGGTTAAGAGTTATGGAAGGTAGAAGGATCCACTGTCCAAACACCTTCAAGGGTACTAATCTTAGCAACTTATCTTCACTCCTTTGATTGTGCCAAAACTGTACCAACTGCTTTACCAAATCTCAATACTAGATCTACTTATTTCACATATCCTCTTACAACATCAATATCATCATATATCTCCCTACTCTTATAATTAAGGAAAATAATCCTTCCTTTATAACACACTCATATAATTTACATTAGAGTTGGCCAACTAGGCTTAACCATTTACAAAAGATAAATCATTACACGTTACATAATATTTCATAATCACATAAAACTAACAGCTTCCAAACTAAATAATTATTCATGTACGTACGACCTCTGACTATGTTGTCTCATCCAGGTCACCTCTGAAATATCATCAACCTTTGTACAACTTCACATGTCCAGATTCTATCTCGGTTAGGAGATATAATCCAATTATCACAAGTCACTTCTTAGGAACACTGCCAAAATACTGTTTCCACTAAATTACACATAACTGTCATGAATAATTGAATTTCTGTATGTGCTCTTAACCATAATCTTAGGACATAATATAGAACAAGTCCTCAACTCCGTATAGCTTGATCTAAAATTATCCATGTGCACTAATACAAACATTTTGCTTCTCTGCTATTCTCCAATAGATTAATGTGTTGACATCAATGACAAACACAGTCATGAATGAAACATACAAATGATACAAAATTACTCTGAATACTCCCTTATAGGACATATTCAACATTCATTCCTAACAAAATTGTCAAATCCTCATTTCAAAGAATTAAAATGAACCAATGTAAGTATCAAAACTCTCCATCCAAGCATCCTTTCAATGAAGATATACTACTAGAATCTCTTTTTTTCATTTAGAAAGGAAATTTATGCCTCATGTGTAGGCACATTCCTTGGTAGGTTTGAATGAATGGGAATAATTTATAGAGATGCAAAAATTCCAAATACTAGGAGTGATTTCTTTTGATACTATCTCATAAAGAGAAGGTTTATTTCTCATGTTTCAAATATATTACTATATGATTTGGGAAAATTGGTGGTTCTTAATATTTTTATGAATGTAGTTTAGTATATAGTAGTCCAAAGAGAGATATTACTTGAGGAAAGACCAAGAGGTGATGAAATCCAAAAGGAAGCCTCTTGTGGAATTTTTTTTCAGATATTTGTATATTTTTCTCTTCACCCAACATCCATGAAGGAAAGTGGAGAAGATACTTCAAATAATGGTAGGACCACTCTACACTTGAAAGTGCACCAAAAACACAAGACAAATATTTATTCCTTTATGAAATTGAAATATTTTTTACACTACCTAGAACATGCATCTTATTACCTTAAGGTTGTTTCACTAATAATAACTTTCTAGTGATCTTTCAAACAAAATTGTTCACAAAATGAATAGAACAAGTTAGCTAGTTAATCTTTGTAAGTCTAGAAAATGAAAAAAATGGTTATTGAAATATCAATCTAACCAGCTCACATTTTAGTCCTACTAGAATAAATAATAGACTATATAATCCTACCAAAATACAACACATTATTTCTATTTTGTTAAAAATTATCGTAAGATTTATTAGCCCAAACCTAGTAATCTTATAAAAGATAAGAAGAACCATCCCTCCCAAATACTAGTTTAATCCTACCTTTCTATATAGTATTAGAAAATTTTACCTAGCTCTATCTATTAGTGGAAAAGCATTCTCATTTTTTCTCGAAGTGATCTTGTCATTTTGTAAAGAAATTCCACTATTTGTTAAAACTTGAATGAGGGACTAGAGAGACTTTTACCAAGTGAGAATTGTCCTATTTAGCCATGTTTTTTCTTTCAAGAATCTGTAACATGAAAAAGAAAACACTTAAACAATAGATTTAATTAGTTTGACCCTTGATAAAGGTCCTATCGGGTGTCCTCGAATGTGTACAATGAATTGTGCAATAGTAAAATAACTAAAATATAAATGAAATCAACCTAAAAGAGTGTAGTAGACTAAAAATACAATATTAGAGGAGTAAAGAAGATAAACATTATGAAATTAAAGTAAGTAAAATAAAACTAAATAGATCATTTTCTTCAATAATTTTTCCTTAGACTCATGATTGTATCTTATCAATGGTCCTCATATTTCTCAGTAAAAATAAAAAATGGAATGTAGATGGTTGGTTATGTACAATGGATTAGTGAAATGGACATGGTTTTGGTAGCTTGAGAGTGAGAGATCAAAATGAAATTATGGTGTTGCATGATTGAGAGCCAAAAATTGCATAATGAGCTTTCATAATGAGAAAATGAAGTAATAAATGAGGTTTTTTTTTTAAATTAGTAAAAAGATGCTTAATTTTTACAATGTGACATTTGTCAACTTTGGAACAAAATTAAGTGACAAGTGTCATGATAGGATGACAAGTGTTATAAGGAAGTTGGAGTCCTATGTGTCTCCTTTAGAGGCAGGTCACATAAGGTTCAAGTGGTTATTCATGCCACATGCCCCTCAAGGAAGTATGTCACTCATCAATGTGGTTATTTTCCCTAATTTAAATAAAAAGACATGTGCACATACCTAGGAGAATAAGAAAATATTGACTAGGGTAGAGGTTAGTAGCATAAGGTTGGTTATAGGAAGGTACTTAGATGGATGGGTATTTTGAACACGCACTGGATGCTGAGAGGAGGGGGGAGGGGGGTGAATCAGCATAAATGAAAAACCTTACTTAGAAAATTAACTATAAATATTATCTACAACACAACTTATTAAGTAAATAATGAACTAAAACAATAACAAGTGAATATAGATATTTTTATATGTGAGAAACCCAAAGTGGGAAAAATTATGGTGAGCACTTTCCCAATGAAATAAATCATTGATATATAGTCTAATTACAAAGATACTAGGAGCTCATTGCTCAAGACTTGCAACTAGAAGCTCATTGCCAATACAACACCAAATATAGATAGGATATCACTACTTTAGATTTGAAAATAAAGGCTCACTACCAAAGTAGAAAATTACAAAAAATAACTTTTGCACGCAAAAAATCACTATCCTAGGGAAAAGGAAAATACACCAATTATTCTTAGTAGATCATAGGTTCTTTTGATAATGCACTTGATCTACACAAATTTTTCAACCTCAACAACATACTATGTCTTCCTTTACTTCTCTATCATTGTCCCAAATAGCTACTACATAAACTAAATTTTTCTCTTCAAAAACTTTGATCATAAATCTCCACTTGCACAATCATAACTCTCTTACATTGTTGAAGCACACAATGTACTTATATACATGATAGGTCATTATAATTAAAACAAGGTCAGCCACTCCAAAAGTAAATTAAAATAAAATTACAAGTTGGTCATGTAAATAAAAAGTTAAAATAAGGTCTTATTCCATGAGCATGAACCCATTGGGATAAGAGATAAGTTCATTTAATGGAATACTTAGAACAAAATAATGAAGCATCATACACTCCAATATAGAGACTAGGGACCAGGATCACATTACATATTGTCCAATACAAAATATACAATCACTAGAATAACTTCCCTAGTCATTTCAAACATATAGCGTCACACTGCCCAAAGAGCCATATCACTTTCTAGTTATATCCAAACCTCCACACACTATGGTAATTTCCAAACACCACATAAAATACCATATCAATTGCCAATTATCTATGTTAAAAGTTGTCACAACACGTTTCTAGACTAGAACAACAACTGATCATAGCTACATTACGTGGTAACATTATTTTTGGATCATTATGAGCAACTTTTGGATTTCCAAGGAACACTGCAAGCAACCAATACTATACTACAATTAAAATATCATATGCACATCTTCAACCTTTATTTCCAAAGTGGAAATCCTATAGAAAATTCAACTGAATAGTTTTCATCTTTAACTATATATCCTTATTACTGAACCACTAACTTCCAGACCAAAGAATGTAACACAAAAGAACTAACAACCATCATTATCAGGATCTCTAGAATGCATACATGTCTTCCACTATTCTATGACACTAAATACATGCATGTCTTCTACTATTATTTAGTACTAAATATGTACTTGTCCTACATTATTTTATAGGTTTTGTAGCACTAACATGTCTAACACAAAACCTTACTTCTTTGAAACTAATTTCCTTCTTCAAATATACCTTAGCTTGTCACCAAAAAAAAGTTCAAGACCATAATGTTTGTTATAAATAAAATCCATATAGTAACAAACAAACTTATATTTTAAAAAATCTCCCCCTTTCTCATTAATGGAAAATATCCGCACAAAATGTTTCACTAAGATATCAATCTATATCAACTCTCACTAAATAAATAACTAAGACATTCTTGAATATATTTTAATTTTCTTTAGAAAACATTATAAAATAAACATTTTCCATATTGTTCTCCCCCTTTTACATAAATGAAAAATTCCAAAATAAACATACAGTTCACCATTGTGCCACTCTGACACACTTATTTAGGAGGGGAAACAACCCCAAGATTCTCTTAAAGAAACACAAAATTACTTTGATGGAACATATCTTCAATTATCTTTAGTCCTCCAGACTGACTGTGTATAGAAATAACACTTTCAAATAATAGATTAGCTTCATCTAATGAGATAGGAGAAGCAACCTGGTCCTAATTGATAACACTGACCTATAAATCCACTTCTACACTATTCTTGTATTCACCAACACCTTTTTAATCTTCCTCTTCAGTATCTCTTAGAACAATCACCGAAGAAGAGAAACACTTTGTATGCATTCTTATAACTTTATTTTCTTGTTTAAAAGAGGGAAAAGCTTGTGTATACTAATCTCTTACCCTTACCATTCTCATTATCTTACCCTTTCCTTTGTCTTTCTTTTTAGTAGCAGCAATAGACAGTTATGTCATAGCTTCAATCCTTGTATCACTAGTAACCTTTGCAATTTTGATCAATTTTCCAATAATGTTTATACATTATTCCCCGTAATCCCACACAAAAACACAGTTTCCCAAAGAATTCTAGACTCTACCTCTTCTATGTAGTGGAACTCCTTATCAACATAGAAGACAACATCATCGTTATGGTAGAGCCAATTTCCATAGGATAAAATTGGTTACACAAACTCAACCTATCCTTCAACTCACCAAATAATCTTCTATAATCCACAAAACTATTATCAAATAAATTAAAATGCATCTTAATCTATGAACCAATAGAAATATCATTTATCCAATCCATATTTGAACACAACTTAGTATATACAATCTTTGACAAAACCAAAAAACTAATACACCATTTAAAAAAAATATACAATCACTTTTCTAGACCACATAACATAAATCTTACCACTAAAAAATCCTTCAAGTCTTATTTCCATGCTATGGAGATACTCAACATTCATCCTAGTGGGAGAAAATAAATTTACTTGAAAACTCCCCCTTAGACCATGCAGTCTGAGTCATTTAGAAAAGAGGGAACCTCACCCAAAATGGGTGTTTGACCACCCTCAAAAGTATCTTCTATTGTCTCCATCAAACATGCCTTGTTCTTTCCTTATGAGTCTTTTGCAACCATCAAAAAACCATTTGTTTGATCCATAATTTTGCAAAACCTTTCAATATGTCCTATCATGTTACAATTATACAAAAACCTAACCATTGTTTTTAATTGTAGCAATTTCATTATTCCTAGCATTGATGTTGATTCTACAATCAACATTCATGTGTATGTATCCATTGCGACCATAGTAATATCTCTTAAAGTTGTTAACATTTAAATTCATATTCATTCTAATTTTTTAGTGAACCACCTTATGTCCAAACTTATATCAATGATTAAAAATTTTATTAAAAGCATATAACCCATTTTTTTACTTCTACACATTATCTTTATGTCCTACTTTATTAGAAGAAAGAAAAAAACATTAAAAGATTAATACCTAAAATGAATAAGATGGGATCTCTAATTTTTCAACCCCCTTTTCTCTTTTTCATTCCAAAATATTTTTGTCTTTCACCTACTTCCAATGTACCAAATCCTTTTTTTTCACCTTCTTCCAT
>BSBK01008894.1:0-2500 GCA_027943335.1 Chamaecyparis obtusa | reverse complement strand
TTTTGGTGCTTGCGGGAAGGGTTTCAAGGACCTAAGCTAAAGATCAGGATGTCTTACAAGAGAGAAATTCCAAAAACTCAACAGAGATAACTTTTCAGCATGGCAAGGTCTCATGAGACTTCATCTGGCTTCCATTGGTGATTCAGGATGCAAATAAATTGATGAAGAATACACAGTTCCTACTGGCGCATTAACTGTTGAAGACATTGCAAAGAAAAAGAATCATAACACCATGATGATAGACATTGCATTAGCTCTCAGCTATGAAGAATTTGATGATATTAAAGAATGCACTACTGCATATGAAATGTGGATCACACTGAAGAAAATATATGGTGGTGATGCAAACGTGAAAAGAGCCAAAGCAGAAATCCTAAGAGGCACAATTTGACAAAATGAATATGAAAGAAGATGAAAACATTGCAAAATATGTTGAAAGATCAAAGCAAGTGTTAGTGCAATTAGAGCTTCTGGAGGAAACAATCTCTGATGAAACTGTTATAAGCAAGGTACTCAGAACATTACTCCCTATCTATGCAATAAGAGTATCAGCTATTCAAGAAAGAAGATGAGAAACAAACCACAATATAACTTTGGATGCTTTAGTTGAAGATTGACAGCCTTTGAATTAGACAACTATGACAACTATGTTCCAAATTCCAAAAATATTGAGTCAGCATTTAAGCCAGGTTTCATTAAGGAAGAACAAGAAATAAAAGAAGTTCAGTCAGAAAGTGAAGAAGTATTAGAAGAAAGTTCTGATAGTGATCTTGAAATTGTAGAAGCACTACTTGCAAAGAAGTACTCTAAAGGGAAAGGTAAATATAAAGGTAAAACTCCTTTAATCTATTTTTCATGTGAAGAAATTGGATATATTGCAGCTAGTGCCCAAACAAGCAGGTCAAGGAAGAGAAGAGAGGTCACAAGTACTATGGCAAAAAGAATTTCAAATCATTCAAGGATAAAGGTAAGAAAACATGTTTTATGGCTAAAGATTCTGATGATAGTGAAGAAGAAATTGTCTTTATTGCTATAAAACATGAATCTGATGATGATGAAGATAAGATGGCACTTATTTCTCATATAAGAAAAGATGATATATGGATAATAGACAGTGGATGTTCACACCACATGACTGGTGACAAGACAAAATTGAATACCTAGAAGACTGTGATAGTGGCAATGTAAGATTGGAATGATGAACCTTGTTGTATAAAAGGAAAAGGAAGAATCTCATTAACCAAATAGCTCATATGTGATAATGCTTATTGGGTTGAAGGACTAAAACATAATCTTCTAAGTGTAGCACAGCTAATCAACACTGGTTTCAAGGTTGAATTCATGAATGGTCAAGCAAGATTGCTGGATGAAAATGAAAACTCATTGGATCAGGCAAACAAACAAAAGGTAACTTATTTTATCTTGATCTCAGTGAATATTCATGTTTTATTGCTCAAATTGAAGAAAGTTGGCTATGGCACAAAAGGTTATGTCATGTGAATTTTGATAACATGATGAAAATAAGCAAATTCAAGAAGGTAAGAGGCATTCCTACTTTGAAGAAAACCTGATACTGGTCTATGTAAGAATTGTCAGATTGGAAAAATGAGTAAGAACTAGTTTTAAGAGTAAGAACTATCAGTCTAAAGAGATTTTGGAAATTGTGCATACTGATTTATGTGGACCTATTGAATAGAAAGCTATACTGGAGATAAATTCTTTATTCTTTTCGTTGATGATTATTCTAGAATGATGACTGTTATGTATTTAAGAGAAAAGTCAGAAGCATTTGAAAAGTTCAAATGGTACTTGGCAAGAGTGGAAAAGGAAACAGGGATAAGATTGAAATGCTTAAGATCAGACAGAGGTGGTGAATTCATCTCCCATGAATTTAACAACTTTTGCATTGAAAGAGGAATCAAAAGACAAGTTATCAGCTCCTAGAACTCCTAAGCAGAATGGAATAGCAAAAGAAGAAACAGATCTATATGGATTGTGCAAGGACTCTAATGATAGAAAAGAACATCACCATAAAGTACTGAAGGAAGCTATCAGCACTGCAGTTCATACCTTGAACCGTGTACAATTGAAGAAAGACACATTCAAACTCCTTATGAATTATGGTATGGCTATAAACCCAATGTAAGTTACATGAAAGTATTTGGTAGCAAGTGTTATATCTTAAAAGATCCAGAAGAAATAAATTTGATGTGAAAAGTGATGAAGGAATATTCCTAGGATATTCTAGCAAAAGCAAGGCATACAAATGTATGAACTTGTCTACTCACAAAGTCATAGAAAGTATACATGTAAAATTTGATGAGTTTGCAGAAAAGACTGAAGAAGAAAGCAAAAGGGACCTGAAAACTACAGGAGATTCATTTACATTGAACTTGAAACACTGCCAGACACAACTATCAATGAGGAAACTATATCTACCGAGCCTAGCACAATAACCCGAGTCACAGGAAGAAGTTCAAACTGAGTCACAGGAAGAAGT
>BSBK01008893.1:62500-145404 GCA_027943335.1 Chamaecyparis obtusa | reverse complement strand
AAGAGAAGTTGGGAAGGTAAATGTAATAATTTATATATTCATAAATAAAGGATGATGGAGATAAGAATTAAAATTATTTTGACAACATTAGTAAATAACATTCAGGCATGGTTATACACTCAACACATATCGAGGGATGCAATAGTTGTGGTGGGATTCACTTATGCTTGAACAGAGATAACTCATAGGTTATGCAAATGCTCGACATTTGAACCACCTACCATTATCTTGTTCATAATTTAAAACACTGTTATTTTGATGGAAATGTTGAAATGGAATTGCAAGCAACTTAAACTACATGTGAGGAAACATTTAGAAACTTCTTTATTGAGAGTCTAGGCTGCATAAATTTTCTGATATGTTCTTTTCACCTTAATTAAGAAATACTTTATCGAGCACATGTTAAGAACAAAAGAGTGCCCTAGGAGTAAAAATGTAAAGAATAACTTAGCCAAAAGATCGATCAACACATGATGACCCCACCTTGGAAATATGAAACCAAAGACTAATATAGATAAGTAATGGAAGATTCAACTACCTACAAATTCCTTCAAATTTCATGAATAAAAGTTAAGTGGGGGTTCTTAAGAATTTAGTATCAAATTACCAATCATTCTAATTGCGTAATGACTATAATATGATAGTAAAAATGAAGAAAATACATGTGTCAATAGAGTTACTTGGTAATTGAATATGGAGACCCTTATCGAGATACACTTCCAAGATGATACAAGGGTCAAGGTAGAAAGGTAACCTAAATTCTTTTGTGTCCTAATATATTGTAAGCAATTATGGATTACCAGGACATAGATGTCAGCTATTAATCAATGACCTTCTTTGTCAGCGTTTTATATATATAAAAAAATAATATGAATTATAATGAAACTTTGGACAATCAGTGACAATTTTTGAGACTAAAATGGAGCCAACGGAGATAATATACATTTAATCTAGCATAAATAACTTGACTATCCTATGATGTTGTCATTATTAGTGTATAAGTAAATTGGAACCTTGTTAATGCATTTATAAATAGAATAATATAATTTAGGGACTTTACTTTTGGGTAGTCCCTTGTGCATTGCAGAGTTAGCTCAAAAGTAAATCACCTGCTATAGTAGATTTTTCTTTTGGGGCATACTATAGGAATGATGGAATGGGAATATAAAACCTTCGGATAGATGTGCCAATTGAGTCAAATAAGATGGAGAGCTTGACCCAACAAACATAAGACATGATTGTGAGAGTGATTCATTAAATCCTTATAGATAGTTATCAAACTATTAAAGTATAAAATACTATGTCTTTACTCTGTGTACAAAACTGGTAGGCAACCCTCCTTGTGATTCAATGTAACATGCTTGGGAATGTTGTGCAAAGTGGATATTAAGTGGTAATATTGAGAGTAGTATGAAAAATTAATAAAAAATATGCAGAATGCCTTTTTGTGATGAGAGAAGTTATATGAGAAGTACCTGAGTGAGTGACTAGTTCAATAAGCTATGAAATGTAGTGGTGGACATCAAGTGCCAACTCACCAAATAGAGCACTTGAGAAGTTTCTTGAGGGTTGTGATGCTAAAAATATTCCTATGAATTAATTATATAGTTGAGGTTCTCATGGAGTTGTTGTGTTGGTAATTGTATCTCTGGTCATTCCTATATTCATAAAATTAATAGTCCTATAGATGCTGTAATAGAGTTGTTTTATGCCTTATTGGCCTAAGTGTGTTGGCCATAAAACATTGTGTAAGTACGATGATGTATTTCATGTTGTTGAGAGTGAAGCATAAGTTAACCACATTGCAGTGGAACTTCTATCTAGGAGAGGAGGATGTTGTGATGTGAATACTATGATTATATGATTGGATGTAGTGAAAGAACTTTTAGAGTAAGTAATACTATTATTAGTAAATATGCAGTTGTCTCCTGAATTTTTGTGCGTCTACCTCTCTTCCCAAATAAATGTTTTCTTGGAAAACCCTTAATGCTTTATCCTTGTTAGGACATAATTGGTATATTTTAAATATTATCATAATAAATGTATGTTGTGGTTTCCCCGTCTCCCTCTTAGTGACCTCAAAAGGTCACATAGTTCATGTAATGATTGTGGTCTATGGATTGATAAAAATTTTTTTCTTTTTTTTTACTTTGTTTCACAAGTTGATTTTTTGTGATTGCCAACAATGTAAAAGTAATTAATTTATGTATTGGGCTGCTTAGCCAAACTTTATTTTAATGTCCTTATTTACCTCAAGGACTTTTCTTTACTTATTTTGTAACAAAGTTTTACCAATGTGGCCACTTTTTGAATCTCACTTTGATGAATTATTCTTTTGAATTTTTAACTTATGGATTTTATGATTATTTGATGAGGCTCTTATGGTTGCAATTGTTGGAAAGTCCTTTCATGGTAGGTTGTATGAGGGAGAAGATTTAATGGGGAAACCCATCATATTTTATTATTATAAATGGGGAGGAACTATAAATAAGTTTCCCATCACCCTATGTTCACCCTTGTCATTAGCGTTATCTATGACCATGCTAGTAGCCTTGGTAAGAGTATTTTATGGATTGTGATATGTATAGTCCTTGTAAGATTAATTTATGATCTTCTTTCATAGATATTATGATATTATCAACAAATATAATATAAAGTTGGTACAAACTAAGGATTTGTAGAGTGACAAATGATACCTTTAGCATAATATTGGACCTATACTCTAGATATTAAAATTCATAGGGACCAACATCTAGAGTGATGTTAGTAGGTACATTTGAGATATGTTGTAAGGAAGATGTCCCTTGTTTTAGTGCATTTCCTTCTGACCTCAGATCCAACATTATTTTAGGGCGGGTCCCGCATCACAATCCCATCGGGACTTAAAAACTTTCGGTAAGTTTTTTTTAATTAAAGTTTTTTTTAAATGTTTTTTTGTATTTACTAATAAATTTAGTCAATAATAGATATATTAATTAATTAATATATTATATATATTAATTTATATATATATATATATATATATATATATATATATATATATATATATATATATATATATATATATATATATATATATACATATATAGATATAGATATATATATATATATCTATATATTTGGTAATTAATATTTTATTTTATTTTATTCCTAGTATAGTTTAATTAAATTAACCAATAATAGTTAATGGTTAATTTAATTAGTTAATTAGTCATTGGTTAATTAGTATATCTCTTTATAAATGATTTTAGTTAATTTAATTATTTAATGTGTTTATTAAGTTTTGTATGGATAAAGTAATTTTCATGAAATTAATATTATGATCTTTCATTAGAATAATATATTTAAAATTGAATGTTATATTCTGAAATAAGAACATTTTTTTTTCTGAACATAGTTTGTTGTGTCCATTCTCCAAGTGTCGTTCCAGCTAGGGAAATTTACCAATTTGGTTATTTTAAATGCATGATTCTTTTTAGCAAAGTAAATTAAATGAAATTATAGATAATGATTAAAATAGGTACATTATAGACCTTTTAATTAATACCCTCATTAAGGTCGTTAGACTTAGTAATGTAATTAAATGACCTATAAACCAAATAAGCCATACCAAAGGAAAATTTAATGATAACCCTGTGTGGTTAAATTTAATACCCAAAACCTAGAACAAGGTGGCCTTTCTGCCATTGATTCGATAACATCTGTTTATCTACCAACTTGCGTATAGGCTCTATGCATAGATGAATTCATACCTCAAGATGTAATGATTAAGCTAACCTTAGTAAACTCAACCTAATGATTTTTACATCACATCTAGAGTCCCTTTTTAAGCGAGCTTGGCGTCCTAGGTTGGTCCTCCTTGCACAATGGTGAATTTTGGTATCTAGTGCAACTCTTGGTGGTCGTTAACCATTATAAACTTGTTGAACTAGAAACCCTAGGTTATGGTTAGTCCCTCTTTAGTTGACTCATCGTTGAACCTTTAAACATTATTACTCAACAACTAGACTTTAAAAAAAAATTGTTGTGTTTTTGTGTATAAAATTTTGGGCATGACAAATTCTGAATATATCTAATGGGCTGACTTTGGCATTTGATTGTGATCGGCATTTCAACTTTCTGAGGAGACTATTTATGGATTCATGTTCCATATATGAGGGTGAATCAGTGCCTAATTTTCTAGATCTTGAAATTTTCAATGGGTGAGTTTTTGAGGCTAGTTCCAAAGGAGATTTGTGTGATCTTGGTAGTGCAGATTGAGTCAGGTTTCAGAGGGTCATCTTTGGTCGTTAATCTCTTTTAGCCTGAGTCTTTTGGTGTATTTTCCTCTGGCGGGTGTACTTATATAATGGAAGTAATCTTAAATCTCTGTTGGCATGTTCATGTGAGACCATTTGATCAATTTTTGAGGATAGTTTTGGAGGCCAGTTGGTGTTCATGATTAATTTTTCTTAAGTTTGAAAGGGTGAATTATATGTTTGAATCTCTAGTGCGCCATGATGAATATTCTTTGAGTGAATCCTTATTGACATAGGGAAGATATTAGAAGGACTCATATAGTTGTAGGATAGCCCTCAATGGGATGTTGTCACAAATGAGATTTACACATTGCTTAATGAGTGTTCATCTGAAACAGTGTTCGATGATTTCAATACAAATTTTACACATATGGTCTTGCCAGATGGTCTTGTGATTCGAACTCATTGTGTTCAGCCTTTCATTCTTCTTTTGCGAAGACTTCTAGAATCAATAAGGACTAAGATTAAGGACATTCTTGCAAACAAGGTTCCCAAGTATTTTATGATTGGTAGACCATCAAATACAAACCGTTCAGAAACTTTTGACATATATAGAGGTGTTTGTTGCTCTTCTAAGTTTAGATTTTTTTTCCTATCACATTATTTTGTAACAGGGGCTGTAGGAACAATTTCTACATCACTTCAAAAGCATGAGCATCGTTGTGCTGGTATCACTGTTCTTGGAAAAAAATGTAGAGTGATGCACATCTTTGTTAACCGATGAATGTGATTCAAAATTACTAGGTGAAGTTATTGTAGGTTTGCACATTGCCTCAAAGGAAGAAGCATATCAAACTGATATTTAGTACATTGTGTCCAGGATGGGTTGGATTCAGTTGTTGCAGACTGCAAGTTTTCATCATGAACTCCTAGATGATACAATAACATGCTAGCTACACATAAACAAATGGAAGGCTGAGTATGTACGTGGTAGCTTGCTGAGGGGTGTGTATTAATGTTTTGGTAGTACACAAAGATGAAGTGATTGTGTGGGGTGTTGTATGCCAATGGAGGGAAAGGGTGAGTTTTGAAAAAGAGCAGTGCATTAAAGCCATGGGCCAACATTAGTATGAATGTTGCCAACATGAATGGGAGGAGCCCATTAGCGTGAACACAAGGGGCCTGGACAATTTCAAGTGCCAAAGGGCTAGCGTCAGCCTTGCGTGGAATAGAAGGGTAAATGCCAGAGGTTCATGCAAAATGCCAAAGGGGGAGCCCACACACCAGTTATGAAATGTGCATACAATTGGAAGGGTTTTGCACAAGGAATGAATGCTACCACTAGGCAATAAACAAAAAACAAATGAAGATTCATGCATTAAGTTTAGGCCTCATGCAAGTAAAGGAAGAGCAAGTGGATGCCTTGAGAGAAAAAAACTAATGGAGGTTTTTTGCATGAGTTCCTAACAGAAATGCAAGGCTTGGCTAGGCACATGCTGGCTAAAGGAGGTGATTGCAAACTACAGACTTAAAAAGTTTATTAAATGGGGTCTCATGCAAAGGAAAACTAGGAAGCTTGTGCAAGAGTGAGGAAGTGCTCACATAGCATGAGGGCCTGTGCAAATTCATTGAAGGCCAACATAATATAGAGAGTGGCCACAAGGTTTAAAGGAGCTCACACAAAGGCAAAGTGCCTTGCACAAGGGAGGAATGCCAACATGTTACAAATTGGAGAGTTCATGTAGGTCAGGAGAAACCAGGACAAATATGTAAGAGGAGTGCGTGAGTTTTAATCAATGTTTCTAGTCCAAGACCAAGGCATATATAAAATGAAGCCTCACACAAAAGAGATGGACTGGCTTCCAAATGAGAGGCCAGCATAATGAATGTCCATAGTTCACACATAAATTGAAGGGGGACACCAGTGTATGGTAAGTACTAGTCAAGGAAAAGTGGTGCTTTACTTTTCCTATAGATTTTAAAATAATGAAAGGAGGTTTGCAAAGAAGTGACACACATGTTTTAAGGAGGGAATATACAAGATAAAGCCAAAGGAAACAAGAGTTGGCACGTGCCATGCCAAAGGAAGGAAGAAAAATGAAATGGGTTGCATGTGGGTTTATCCCACATGCACCCCATTTAAGGTTTTGGAACCTTTTGTATGCGCCAACACTCCGATGAACTGTAAAGAAAAGAGAATGAGAGGTTGTGGTCACCTCATGCCTATGGGCCCACCTTGGTGCGGGTGTAGGTTGGGTGTCCTAGAGAAATTTTGAATGGAAGTTTAAAAACCTTGAACAAATTAGTCCCACATTGATCCCAGATTGGCGATTTAAGGTGAATAAATGGAATAGCACTCACATAGTAAGGTAGATCAAAGAGCGGAGGCTCTATGCATGTGACTTCTTGGAGGACCACCTTGGGATCCATGTTAGTGGGTCCATAGGTAAGGAAAATTTTTAGACAGCCGACGGTAATGAGATGGATAGAGCGTACATGTGGCACCTTGTCATAAGGTCACGAGATCAAGTGGTAGTTAAGGCTAATATATGGTGACCTGGTGGGAGGTTAGTCACCAAGTCATGGTGATCAAGGCTAGCATCAAGAGATCCAGTGGGTGCTTAGTCACCTAGTCTCGTAATGCTGGGGGTTAGGTGGCTAAAATTTAGAGATTCCAAGACTAGTGCAGTCGCGAGGTCACTTGATCCTGGTAGTTAGTGATGAAACATTGCGAGACTTAGAGACTGAGGTGGCCACTTGTTCTATGGATTTAACCCAGGGTCAAGACATCATTCAAAGACTTGGAGACTTGAGGAGAAAAAGCCAGATTAAAGATTTCAAAAGATTTAAAAAATTGACATACTTCAGACTATAGGATAAAATCCAAAAATTTAAATGGTGGCCATGCTCATAGATTTAATGCCTGGAGGTCTGATTTTTATCCGAACATAGACATGTTATATGTTTTCAGAAATGGGAGAAGATGAGGAATCTGATGGAGGTGATTATTTTCAGTATTAAAGAAGGAAAGAGAAGTAAGAGGTTTTGATTTTGAGAACAAATCGATTCACAGAGCTAAAGGTAGTTAAAGGGGACCAAGTGAGAGAGGATGCAGATTTGGAGGGAAAATTACTATAAAGATGGAGGTAGTTGCAGAAAGAAAGGAATTGGAGAGAATTAGATGATATTTTGATGGGAATTGGCAGCTGTTAGTAATTGGTGACTGGCCTTGTTTTGCCTTTATCTCTTCTTCTTTTCCATTTTTCAAAAGGGTGGAGAGTTCCAGGTCCGGTCGAAAGCTTACAGTCTAAATTCTCTATGATCTTTTCTGGACTGGTTCCATGAGTCATTCTTTTCTATAATATTTCCCTCTTCTACTCATATAGGGTTCTTGATCCTCTCTAGCTTTTCAGACAAATATGTGTGGACTAGTTTATCTTGTGAATAGGATTGCAACACAATTTTTACTACTATTAGACTTTCTCTATTTTCTTCCTGAATTTGTTGGTTAAAGCATCTAGGGTGTTTTAGTTTTTCTATTGTGAATTCACAATAGAGTTATTTCAAGGAAATAACTGAGTTCAGGATTCATTTTCAGATGTGTATGAATTGGGATATCAAGGGTATTTCATATTTTTCTTTTAGTACATTATTGATAAATGTGTTTCCTATTTTTGGGTCTCTTCCAAGGGGAGAGCTAAATTCTTTGAATAGGAGACTACATATTTGAATACATAGGTGGATTCTTAAGTAGAGTTTGATCAATGGTGCATGATTTGATGTAAGGCATCATCATGTTAGACTATGTTATTTTCTTATTTCATAAGATATTTCATTTGACTCTGTTGCCCATTGGATAAGGCACTCATCTTTGAGGGATTTGGGGTATTCCAGAGGCCCATCCCACCCAAAATATAAATGATAATATTTTCCCTTTCATGTTGATAGGAGGAGTTGGGAAGTTTCTCTAGTTTTTAGATTCATTGTATGCAAGTAGGATTTTGCATGAGATCTAGTGAGCACTGGTGTATTCATTCCCTAAAATTCTGAAAACTATTCCACAAAGTGACATACCTGCGGGCCTATTGTTTGTAATAAGAAGTTATGTGTGTGTAGATGAGGTGTACTCACCTAAGTGAGTGGAACTCACAGTGAAGAAGGTTGTAGGCCTTGTCAATGTTAGCACCCTTCTTGTCCTTTGATTTGTAGGAAGAAGTAGATCTCTGACAATTAGATAAATATCCCATGTCTGGTTATCATTTTCTCTTTTAGAATCAGAGGGTGCAAGAAAAAGTACTAACAAGTCCACATAGATCTGAATGTATCAGATCCAACTTGTTCTCTGCCAAATTATGCTTTCTTTTGAATGAATTCCTTACATGTTTTCCCATCACACATTCCCTGCATATTGTATCCACTATATTTGCAATGCTAGGAAGATCTCTTACTACCTTAACATTCCTTATCTTCACTATATTGTCAAAACTGATATGACATAGTCTTTTGTGCCATAACCAACTATCATCTACTTTAGCAAAAAAATAAATTGGTTCAAGATCAAGCTAAAAAACATTACCTTTAGTCTTTGAATCTAATGCATTCATTACTCCTTCCTTGTTATTAATGATGAGCTTGTTGTCTTTGAATTCCATCTGATATCCTTTGTCAAGCAACTGTCCAATAGTCAATAGGTTATGCTGCAAACCATCAACATAAAGAACATCATCAGTGCCATTCTTTCCATCCAAGGTGATGGCTCCTCTACCTATGATAGGTTTAGGAGTGTTGTCACAAAATCTAACCATGTCACCCTTTTACTTTTCTAGATGTACAAATATATCTTTGTCTCCTATCATGTGATGTGAGAAGCCACTATCAATGATCTAATCTATCCTAATGTTAGCTTGTGAAATCAGTGCTAACTCTTGTGCATTATTTTCATCTTCAAGTGTAATGAATCAAATTTCATCCTCTGCTGATTCTTCATCTGATACTCTATCTCCAACATACTAACATTCTTTTTCTATACCAAGGCTTGTAGTTATTTTTGAACTTCTTAACTCTTGTAGGACACTTAGATGCAAAGTGACCAATCTTATTACATGAAAAGCATTTGAATGGTAAATGACCTTCATATTTTCCTTTTCCTTTCTTTTCTTCCCTAAAAATCATAGCAATGAAATCATATAGTTCTTTCTCTTCATCATCATCATCAAAATTACTAGAGGTGTTCAAGTATTTCTTACCATGGACTAAGGCTTTGAAGGCTGTTTCACTTTTAGGTTCTATCTTCAAACTTGATATCTCAAATGCTACAACATTGCTAATTAAGGTCTCTCTTCTAAAGTTTTCTAAAAACTGCATAGTCTCATCAAGGATGTTTATCTTGCTCTCATATTCTGGTGTCAAAGTAGTCATCAATTTATCCATAATGTCTTCTTCTGAAATTTCTCCACCATTGTTTCTAATTCTTGTAACTACTTCATTAATCCTTTGATTGTAGGCTCTAATTTTCTATTCAAGTAGTATCTCCAATGTAGTGTACTTTTTCTTCCATGTCTTTCTATACGCATTCTTGGCTAGGATGTCTCCTTCAAACATGTCTTCTAAATACTTCCATATCTTATAGGCTTTATCTAGTTTGTTAATTTCTAAAAACTCACTGTCAGATAAGGCACTGATAAGGGCTTCTTTGGCAATAACATCTGAAGTGAACAACTCCTTTTTCTTACGAGTTACATCTTCCTTTGCAAGATCTGATAAAGAAGAAATCTCAACTTCTTTAGTAGCTACTTCAAAAATTTCAAAGGAAATGCACTAAAAATGTGTCATCATTTTGTTCTTCTAGTCTACATAGTTCTCTCCATGAAACTTAGGACTTCATTTTCTAAAGAATACCATCTGATCAACCTCAACCTGTTAAAATTTCTCTCCGAGGCACTTGGCTTTGATACCAATTGTTAGGAATAGTCCCAAGAGATAACTGAGAAGGGGGGGGGGTGAATCAGTTATCTACAAGTTTCAATTCTATATCCAATTAAGTATATATGAACATTAAGCATAAACACAACAAGATAACACTTAAGACAACACCATAATTTTGGTTACAAGGAAACCCAAATAGGTAAAAACCCCAATGGGAATTTACACCCACTAAGAACTGTACTAGTGTATTATGATCCATGTTAAAAGATCTTACAACCTTGTTAGAAGTTGTTCTTTACAATGCATTTGGTATAGTAACCTAGTCAAAGGTTGGACCCTGTTAGGAGTATTTTATAATTAACCCTATTAGGGGTGAGGACACACTGTCTAGAAGCACACTCCTCAAAGGGGTGAAGGGTGCAACCTTCTATTTAATAGATACACACTATATCTAGATCTTGGTGAACTACGAGGTAGTCCTTTTGTCTTGATTAGCTCCAATTAATAGCATACACTTTCTTCTTTGTCACATAGAGCTTGTACTAATGGCACAATACTTCATACTCTCTTCTCTGCTATATTCTTTCAACAGTCATGTCATCCTTAGCAATCAGAAAATGACTACCTATAAATATCTTTCTCTAAATGATATAATCAATTCTGCCTGTTAGAACCATCTTTAAATCATATTAGACAAACAATGTAACTCTCCAATAACATCTTAATTGGATCTACTAAGAACACAACACAAATTAGGACCATGTAACTCCATGTGAGTAGACACGATGCTTCACACAATCGGCTCCACCAAATTAACTGCAACTTCCTTCTCATGCTAAATTACGTCATGCGCTCTTAACCAAACATTCTGAACTCTACTCTAAACTCAAATTCAAGCACGCATATCAAAATGATAAGTGCAACTACTGCAACAATATAAACACTTCAATGTCCCTTCAAATTCCTTTTTGCTAAGGAAATGTGTAAATAGGACTTGTTGTTTGGGGAGGTAGTTTTTTCTCCTTATTGTATGAATGATGTGATATCATTCTCATTCAAAACTATACCTACTCAAATTGTTGTATATATTAAAGTGACGATGCAGAGTTTTCTTCCTGGTTCTTTCCTGATTGAGCTATTTTGAATCAGTTTTAAATAATATATTATAGTGGCTTGCCAACTTTTGCCTAAAAAAAAAAAACAATATAAACATTGTCGACTGTACCAGATAAACTCAGGAAACTATGATTGTCAACTGGAGACTTCATAACTCAACATGTACTGTACATCTGACTCTGTATTCATGAACATAGTATGATACATATGTCTCCAACATAAATATAAATGCACAAGGCTCTACTAAAATTGTACTGCAAATCACATACAAAACTCTTCTTGGAACCTGTTAGGAACACTCACTGATACAGACAACTATATTACTATCTTCACTCAGAATCAACCAATGCATTTGTGGTATCATGTTGTTAACATATTCATGAAACATATGCTTGTGTCTCTCTCCATCAGGCTTCCACACACATTGCTTATCATATATTGACATCAATGACAAACATACAGTCAACAAACTGGCTTACTAATAAATCTCCAACACATAGAACTAGGCATGCATTGAGATCTGATGAGAGGGGAGATGATCATGATGATATTGATGCTCCTCTTAGCAATTTATTCTTAAAACTAAGAAACCAACAGAAAAAAAAGAAATGATTTTCATCTATGCACCTTAATTGATAATGACTAATTTTTATATGCCAATGAATTTAATTATGTGCTATTGAATGTTCATAAATTTTATAATGTGTTAATGAATGTTAATGAATGTTATCATGTGATAATTAATGAATGTTACATTTTATTAATGGATGAAATAATGAATGAATGTTAGAATTTAACGAGGAATTTAGAGTGATGTTAAGGGGGGTGGGGCCAAATGAGCTTCCACCTTCATGTGGTTGGCCCTGTTTAGTACAAAATATAAAACCATTCTCGAAACAAAGTGAAGCTCAATAAGGTTGTTCCTTATATAGGGTCTCAAATGTAGCCTTTATCCCACTCTCAACATTGCAAGGCTTCAAGTGGTATTCTGAGATTTGTTTCTCCATTTCCCACTGACATCTTGTCTTTCTCTAAAGATCTCTTACCGAGCTCTGATACCATTTGATGCAAAGCTTATAGCTTCACTTTTCCTCTAGGACTAAATCTCTCAACTTTTTAACTAGATCTCTTACTATAGGCTCTACACCTTTGAAACCTATAGCCTCTAAACCTTTGAAAACAACTTCTAACTTCAATATAGCATCCAAACTTGATTGATACAAAGCCCTCCAATATCACCCTAAGGAGACCAACTCAACTCAAGGATTCAACAAGAAACTTGGAATCCACTCAAGGAATTATCCTCACTCAAGGATCAAGTAGAGTTCCATAGGAGTTAAAATTTATGCTATACTAACCACATAAGCATAAAACATCGACAACACATGAGTAATACCCTAGGGCTTTCCCAAAAATTCACTTCCACACCTTTCTAGATCACTTCAATAGATCAAACACCATACTATGACCACTTGATGTAGAGGAAAGGGTGGTGGACTAATAAACAAGGTAAGAATTACATGTTTGGTTCACAAATGAACTACTTCCCACAATGTCCAATTACTCTTCAAGGAACAAACCCAACCAAGGTTACTCCAAATGATAGATGGTGATAGATGTGAAGTATTTAGGATGTATAAGGCTATTTAAAATTTCTTTTATGGTTTCAAGAGTTAACCCTTATTCCGAATCTACAAATGTCTCCAAACTATCACAGAGGCCTAACGACTCTACCTTGTAGGCTTGCAGAGACCTTCTCGGTCTTCAAACTCTTCACCTTCCCAAAAAAATAGAAGAAATAAACACAAATTTAGATACCCTTTTGGACATACATGAACATACCAAAGGCTTAGGTATTGGTATTTTAGAAAAATTGCAATACCTTGCATGTACCCCTGCAATTGCACTAGAAAATTGGTGGATTTACAAAGAAAATACAACTTAGAAACATTTCAAAGGTCTCAACTCTTGGAAAGTGTCTTCAAATGCATCAAAACCTATAAATATAAGAGGAATTAAACCCAAAACATAGGGAACACCAAAAGCCCCAAATTAGTTACTCCAAACCCTTGAATCAAGGGTTTCTTCAATGTCCATCTTCCAAACACTTCAAAGTTCAATTGGTGATTGATTCACCATTCACACACCAATATAAGACTACTCCAATCATAAAATCACTATGCTATTCATCCCAAACTCCTGCTGCTATACTTGTGCCATGAAATTCAATGGAAAACTCCATGTTACAGCTAGTGATCACTTACTCTCTTCAAGTTTCTGCAACTTCAAAGTTAGATCTTTATCATACATAGTTAATAAAATTCATTAATTGTATTCTAGGCCTTTGAGTCCATGTAATGGTATTTATTTACAAATAAACTTCAAAACAAAGAAAGAAAACTGAATAAAGCTAGTCTATGCCGCTATGTGTGAGGGTACAGTCATGTTAAATGACTCTCAAACCACTCCAAACATATGATATTTCCTTCAAGTGATTTATTGGTTCATTATAAATATTAAACAAGAAAAATTTACATTTAAATCCACATACAAGACATAAAAAAGAAAGAGAATAAAGTATTTCTAATTCTCAGTCACTGTTACACCAATAGTATGCATGGAAGAGTCAACAAGACTCTTCAAAGCATTAAATGAGTGAAGATCAATGTATGAAACTATTCCTTATTGCATAATGAAAAAGGAATCCAAATAAAGCATGTTCAACACAGTTGAAAACCACAAATTTCTATTAAAAACTTGTCTTTTATTTAGTTCCCTGTTCTCATCCATCTTGTCTTCAACTCCACCCAAGGATCTATTAGTGACCCTGGTGCACTCCATGGTTCCTTCCTTTGACCTTGGTTCTCCTGCACCATTGATGATTCCAATTCCTATTTTGGGTTGATTTGGACAATCACTCCCAATGAGCCTACTTTGGTACAACAACTATTGGTAAAACACAAGAGGCTATGCAAAATTGAGCATTGATCTATGGTGCATGGCACCCTGGAAAAGGAATGTAAAAAGAGTCATGTAGACTCATTAAGTTCAAATGATATTGAAAGATCAAGAGTTGAATGTAATTGGACTTATGGTTTCATTATTCACTATTTGACATGGGTGTGATATGTTTCATTATTCACTACAATTCCATATAGGCTTTTCATTGTACAGTACGTAGTAATTACAGAGAAGCTTGCAATAATGAAGTTCAATAGTTTATCTATTGGTTTCCATCTATGTTTTAGGATATAATTTATAATCTGCCACTAGGTAGGTGCCATGAAGATATCATTGATTTGTAGTTTGGATCTAGATTATCGATTATTTCTATCTATATCTGGTGGCATAGGAGTGACAATTTATGCTATACTAACCACATAAGCATAAAACATCGATAAAACATGAGTAATACCCTAGGTCTATCAACCCATTAACCCCTTTAAAACTCTCATATCCCCTCACAAGCCTTACTAGGCCTAAGTTTTGAACATGGGCAAACTACACCTTTTGGCACTTTTAGTGCTTTTACAATATGTTATTGGCTCTTAGTGGCCACATTACATTTATTATAGACCCTATAGGCCTTTAGATCCCCTTAATAGACTAAGATCAACCTAATGAGCCTTAATGAACCCCCTAAGTACATTTTTGAACTTATAATGCTAGTCACCTCTATTACATTGCATTTATAGTTTTAGGCTCATTACCATAAAATGTATCAAATACAAAATGGACCATAAGTCCAATTAAATTCAATGCTTGATCTTTCAAGATCATTCAACCCCCGTGAGTCTCCCTGAATCTCTTTGCATGCCTTTGCTAGGGTGCCTTGCACCATACTCCCAAGGATCAAATCAATCCAAGTCTCTTTGGATTGGGGAGTTTCTTCCTCTTCCTCTAGTCTTTGTCCACCACTTGTGGAGGACCTACAACAAAATTTTATCCTTTCTTCATTTGTTTCATCCCCCTACAACCAAACTATATGTGCCAAGCACAAACTCTTACATCCTTCATGTCATAGATGTCTACAACAACATCACTTGCACAAACATGAAGAAAACATCCCTGAAACCCTATCATAACAATGTTAGAAACAAAACCAATCAAATATTTCATATTTACCAAAACAAATGTTTAGTGCTTCACTCCATCTATTTCTTTTAGCACTTCCCCTATTTTCTCCCACACTCCTTGTGAGTTTGTTGTCCTTGTAGATAAATCGGATTCCAAGGTCTCTCCATGACCATCTTCTCTTTCCTCTTCATGCCTTTTTTCTAGGAATTCTTCCTCTATACCACCCTTACTTTTCCATTCCTCAACTATGGCATCAAATGCATCCCACAAATCCACCTCTTCTCCAATTCTTTGAACACTCATTTCTTTGTAAATCTCTATGACCTAGACATTCTCCACATTAGAAAATCCTTGAACTCTCTCAATGAGTTCCTTATGCAGCAGTCTCCTCTCTACAATAAGCCTTTTGATAGGCCACACGACCCTTTGATTCAACCTCTTATGCCAACTTGTGGCATCTTTCCTCAACTCTGTCATCTAGAGATTTTACTCCTCACTCTCTAAGGTCCTTGTTATCTCTAAGACCTCTAGCACTTCACTTTCCCAATGCCATCCTTCTTGGCATTCAAAAATTTCATCCATGGCTTCTTTCATAGCCCTGTCTTCTATGTTGTTGGACTACGATCCTAGATTTTAGTAGGTTCAATTATTGAGGATGCCATACTCATGGGTGATAATTACTAAAAAGTATCGGCTCTTTCTATCTTTCTTTTATTGTTTAACTTTGATTTTATTTTTGTATTCCCACTGAAGTAATATTGATGTTAAGAAAATTTTGTATATATTTTCTTATCTTTTCCTTAGATATTTTCCTTGACACTCTTACCTCAAATTCAAGAATTCATTGAACTAAATACCTATATGATAATGTGTAGACAGATGAAGAGAGAATCTTGGTTTCTAGAAAAGGGGGTGTCGCAATCGGCATTAGAAGAAATAGCCATGTGAAAAGGGAAATTATTGACAAGAATGCTCGAATATGAGATAATGTTAAGGTACAGTTATTGTCTTTTTCTTGCCCCTAGCATCTCAAAAGGAGAATGAGGTGTCTTTATCATATTTTATAAAGGATTTTATACTTTATTAACTTTAATGTTGTTGTTTGTGGGTCAGATTATCAACAAGGATGGTGTGCAAGAAGCTGCAAGGGAACACATATGGTTACTTCATAAAGAATGACATTGTAACTGTTATCAAAGATGCATTGATTCCTAGTGGTACTGTCATTTGAAATAATGTACCTATACGCAATAAGTAATTGAAATAAATTATATACATCAACATCATGTACCTATACTTAGTTAAATTTCTTGATTTTCAGTGAAAGCAAATGCTATTTATAATATTGGAAATGTTTATTTTATAATTGTTGGGCTACTAAGATATTCTTGTGGGCTCATGTAAGAACCATTGATTGTAGATATTCTTATGGAGGAGAAACTAAGTATCATAAACTATGGTTTGAGAAAGTGAAGAATATTTAAAATAGGTTAGCCTCTTGTGTTAGCTATGGTTCTCATTTTAGTTAAATTAGACTTAATATCCAAATTGGACAAATTTATTTTGTTGTACATGGCACTTGGAGTCAAGTGTGTCTCTAAACATTGTGAGATTTCCTTATTCTTTAAGTGTTGTATCACAATTTTATTTGTCAAAGATTGAATTAGGGGTTAAGCATTTTTTCACAATTTTATTCATACATTGGTGAGAATCAATGATGGAGAGTTTTTAGATTATGATAAGATGTATATTTAGTGGAGGCCAGGAGGGATTTTTGTGGAGATTTGATAGATGTCTAAAATTCTAGGGAATATCTTCTTTACTGAGATGAGGTGGGACAAAAGTGAGCACGAGGGTTTCTAGATTGAGTACCAGTGCATATATGATGATTAATTAACCTACATCTATAAAACCTTCACAAATATCCCTTCTTTGGCCTCCACTCATACCTCTTCTCAAAATCTAAAAACTTTCGATACTATTTCTCATCCATGCATGAAATGTGTTAATGATCGTATAAAATTACTTTTGTGAGACTAGGATCAATTATGAGAAGGTAAACAACAAGATAATATTATTATATCTTTCATTTCTTTTATAGATTCATATTTTCTACCTTCTCTTATATTGGATATTATGCAGTGTACATAAAGGTAAGGCGGTGATTATTCTTGACGATCGACAAGTATAAGTCTTCCAGGCCTTACCCAGTAGCTAGAACTAAAGATAGCATAGCTCAAGAGACCATTATAGTTGGTCTCCATCTTTGGTCCATATTACTGACAAAAAATTTTACATTTTGTTAGCTCATCAAATGCAGGGATTTGAAATAATTTAATAGATGATATTTTCATGTATAACGTACATTGTTTTAGTTTGATGCTGAATGAATTTATCTACTCCGCACACTTGTAAACTACAAGGACAGCCATAAAGAAGCATCCCCTCTCGTGGCTTGAGTAATGAAGGCCATGGGAGGAGATGCTTCTTTATCACTATCCTCATAGTCTACAAGTTTGCAAAGTCAATAAATTCATGCAACGTCAACTTAAATAATATACGCTATCATGAAAATATTCTATTAAATTCTTTCAAATCCCCTCATTTGATGAGCTAAGGAAAGGTAAAACATTTTGGCAGTATATGGACCAAAGACAGAGACAAAATATGATGGTCTCTTGAGCTTTATTATCTTTAATGTGCATATCCATCTCTTTTTTGATGGGAAGTAAATTTATTTCGACAATAGCACTATACGTCTGATGGGTTCTCCTATCAGACATTTACTGCATATCTGTTTCCTTCCCGATAGGTATAACTTTGAATAGAACCCCTTTTCGATAGATCTTTGAGATGGGACTGCTATACATCTGACGGGTTCTCCTATCAGAGATTTACTACATATTCGTCACCTTCCCAAAAGGTATAATGTCAGAGAGAACATCTTTTTGATAGATCTATGCAACGGGACTGCTATACATCTGATGGGTTGTCCTATCGGATAGTCACTGTGTATCCATCGCACTCTTGACAGTTAAAATATCAGAGATAGTCCCTTTTTGATAGATATCTACGATGAGAATGCTATCTCTCTAACAAGTTTCCCTATCAGACCATCATTGTATATGCATTTCCATTATGACAGTGGTTTTTCAGAGCTGCGATAGATATATCGTATGAAATTCCATAGTAAAGTTGCTTTTAATGTGGCATGTTCCGATGGACAGTGATGTTGGAATACCAATGGTTATCACTTGCATTGCAATTGCAATGCAAAAATGTCGATGGACACATCAATTAAAGTGTCAACAAAATAGGCATTGCAAATCTGATAGATGGCCATTAGAATATTGCCTCAAATGTACTAGTGAATGGACATAATTGTAATCGAACAATGGAGTAGAGATTAGGTTATGGTTAGATAGTGTAATAGAGATGGAAAGAATCAGACTCTCTGACATCTAGCCAGAGAGCCATCAACATTATGTATTCTTTGATTTTAATGAAATGTATTTGATGAGAGTCGATCAATGGTTTTCTATTTAGATTTTGTTGAGACTTTTCTTATATCTCCTCCAGTTTAGTTTCAAAAGTTCATTATTAATCGGATTTTTATATATTTATTTTTCTGCTTGATTTCATTGTATGAAGAACATAACAATGAAATGTATCAGTTTCTTTTGAGTTATCAACCAAAAGTATTAAATAGTTTTTCATTATGGTTTGGTTCTTATGACAGAGTAATATGCAGTTTTGTCTATGTGTCATTTTATTTGACAAAGTATTGATTGAGAAACTATGGGTTAATTTTTAAATGCATTAAAGGTGAATGGAATTTCAAATATTGATAAGGATATATATTTTTTTCACATGAATAAATTTGGAATTTGGGTTGTGACTGTAATGTTGAGGATTGAATTAAAATTTTGCCTCTAATCTATTGTTTTATGACAGTCAATTTTAGTCTTGATACAAAGACCATAACTTTAAATATAACCATTGGATGTTCACTATTTTGAAATATGTTTGACAGACCCTAGTTTGGAATATCTTCACTAGAGAGATTGAGAAAACATTTCCTGGTCTGACAGTTATGAGGGAATGAGTACATGTCTATACGGAAGATCTCATGACTAAAATGTTGAAATGTTGAAATGTGGAGATGTGTGTTTTGCCTCTAATAAATGATGAGAAGAGATTGATATTTGGAATATTCATATTTTGGAGAACTTCTTGGACTCTCTCTACATCATACTCCCCTTAAGAGTATACTTCATACTATATTGCATATCTATATCTTCTATATACATACAATTTTCATACTATACTACTCCCCCTTTGACAACAATGACAAAGGTGTCACTTCTATAAGTATGACAAAATCATTTTACCTCTATGATCTTAATACTATAGGGCCAAAAGGATTACAAAACAATCTACAAAATTATCTTTCTGGCTCTCTATTTCCTTGTCCCATGTCTTCTTCACTGAGTCTGAAACGCTTAGTAATGAACATAGGCCAAAGGCTACAATTTCAACTGCCTTCAGATTATCATATGCAAATTTCTAATAAGATGTCTTTGATGAAAGACATTCTTCCAGCTGATTCTCCACAATACTGATATTTAGTAATAAATACTCTCTGATTAGAGAAAATCTCTCCAATTTGTTCTCCTTTTCATCCTTCATAAATCTCATGTCATCATAAATTTTTCTTGCTTTCTTCTCAATATCTAATATCTTCACATTAGGGCTCTGCAAGTCATTCACTGTCACTTGTAGTTCTGCTTCTTTGTTCTTAAATTTCTTTGATATTTTAGATGTGTGGCTATGGGATTGTGTTCACTGAATGTATAATAATTTTCCTCTCTCTAAGAATCTTCTCAATTCTTTTATGCATACATCCAAGTTATCTAAATCATTTCTGATATTCTGGCATACAACTTGAAATACTTGTGCATCATGGGTTGCCTATGTTTTTACTGATGCAATATCTGATAAATTTGTGAATTCTATGTCAAAACCTTTCATAAATTATGTTTCTTTTTCTTGGGGATCAGCCTCACTAACTTGACATGATATCATGCTTTGAAGTTTACTGGTTACCTCAAGTAGAGCTCCTTCCAATCATTTTACCTTTTTGTTCTTCCTGATTATCTTATTCAGAGATGAGATCAACTCTATTTGATCATCGTCATCAACTTCTTGTCCTTAGCTTGCAAACGCTAATTGAATGGGTGGTCTTTGTAGAATTTCTATTGTGACCTTAGGAATTTATGTCTGCTCCTACTACATTGCATTCTTTTCTTCAGCAATCTTAATCTGAATTTCTTCCTTTTCTTCTTCTTTCCTTGTTTCTACCATTTATTCCTTATTCTCTGCTACATCATTTTTCTCATTAATTTATGTCAATTTTCCAACATCGGCTCCTTGGTCATTGAATGGGTTATCTTAATTATCTAAGGTGATATTCATTCCTTCAATGTTCATAGATTCATTTATAATGTTGATGGAGGGTGGAGGAGCTGGTGATGATTGAGTTTGATATTCTTCTTCAACTACTTGCTCAGATTTAGTGAATAACTCTTCTGGTCTAGAGGTCATTACCTTCGCAACCACTTCCTTTGTTTCTTTATTTGTCTCCTCATAATTTCCTCTCATTATCAATATTGTCCTTCTCTTCCTTCTCAAATGAGTACCTAGTTCTTTATGATTTATTCAAAATGATTTTCTTCTTTGATCTCACAAAGCTTTCTTACATACCTTTCTCTTATTCCTTTATCTTCCTTAATAGCTCTCTTCTTTTTGTTTAACAATTTCTCACATAGATTGTGAGGGATCTTGCCTTTGATGTCTTTAAATTTCATGTCTGCAAGGATCATATGTCTAATAATTGCACTCTCAATGTTTAACTTCTCAAAATTATCATACATCTCATAGTACTTGTTCAACTTGGTGAAATCCCCTTCATTTATGATCAAAGGGTTTACTTTGTCTACTTTGGGCTTTCATTGTTTCTTCTTGTTGCTACCTGTCTCTTCATCTACCTGTGGCTTTATTGCTAGTGTATTTACTATTTGCACTGGTGTAAAGATAGTATTTTGTCTCTTACCTGGTCCACTTTCCATTTCTTTCACTCTCTTAATTAGTGTGGTGGAGGTGGATCTTATGGATTTCCTTACTTCAAGTACATCTAATTCCTCAATCTCTACATCAATATCCTAGATTTCTTCTGTAGGGGCTATATAGGATGTCAAGGGTGGAACTAATAATACTTATTTCTATTTAATATCCCTAATTTTTATTGTGGTCTTATGCACAATGTCAAACTCATGTTTAGTCACACTCGTATCCTTTAATATTTTCTTGATAGTACTGTCAACTCTCTTCTTTTCCATTTTTTGTATTTAAGTTAATGAGTAAACAACCCATAGCTCCAAAGAACACCCACACACAAACAACTGTCATAGAAAGAGAGAGAAGAAAACAACTATGGAGACCTGAACGTATGGATCCATGAGATAGGAGAAATCCTTGATGCGCAAAAACAAAAGTTGCAATCAATAATGAAATGTCAGAAAAGGTTACAAAGTGTTATGAGATCAATCCTTATAAAAGGAGATCAAAAAACCTAAAAAGGTAAAACCTAGGTTGCACAATAATAATTGATAAAGCAATTAATTATTATATGCCTAAAGTTTAGATTAAGTCAAAAGATGTAATAAGTGACTTAATAATTAAATCAATATGATTCAATTAGTAAGAAAACACTTTATTTCTCTAACACCCCCCCTTAAGAGGACAGGGGTGAACAAACCTGAATCTCTCAAAAAGAGGACAGGGGTGAACATATCTAAAGCTCTGATACCATATTGGAGTTGATGAGTAAAAAACCCACAGCTCCCAAGAACACCTACACATAAACACTTGTCATAGAAAGAGAGAGAAGAAAATAGTTATGGAGACTTGAATGTATGGATCCACGAGAGAGGAGAAATCCTTGATGTGCAAAAACAAAAGCTGCAATCAATAATGAAATGTCAGAAAAGGTTACAAAGTGTTATGAGATTAATCCTTATAAAAGGAGATCAAAAAACCTAAAAAGGTAAAACCTAGGTTGCACAATAATAATTAATAAAGAAATTAATGATTATATGCCTAAAGTTTAGCTTAAGTCAAAAGAGGTAATAAGTGACTTAATAATTAAATCAATATGATATAATTAATAAGAAAAAACTTTATTACTCTAATATTCTGCACCTATGATGTTTTTGCTGAATTGAAGTTCTCTTCATGTGTCCCAAATCTAGGACTCATTGCATCCAAATTACTCTTAAGTAACTTGCTCACATAACCTTTAATTTCTACTTCTGAAACCTCATACTCAAGAGGATCTATAAATTCTACTCTTGGCTCAACTACTTCAATGTAGGTAAAGTTTGTGTCTACTAAGAAGCATATCTCTTCTTTTTAATTCTCCACAATAGATGGTGGAATCCTTGATATTTTCCTCATTTCATTCTAAAAATTCTTTATTACTATAGTAGAAATCTCATTCACTTAATCAATAGGGTGTCTCAAATATACTTTATTTATTTTGTCCATTGAATTTATGTTATCATGCCAATCAACTCATATATAATATATGGGAATCTTCTTAACAAATGGAAAAACACGTAGGTGATTAGGGATGCGAATATAAACTATGAATTTGTAGTATTTCTGATCTTGTCAAGATTTTCAGTCAATCGTATTCTCAAAATCTCACACATATCTACTTCCACTTTCTCTACACACATAAGATAAGTTGCATGTACCATGCTAGCTGCCATGTCATCTTCTCTTGAGGTTGGACAAAATTTTGAAGTCAATATTTTACACACATATCTAACATCATCTTGTTCAATCTTACTTATAACAATTCCTCTTCCATTATATGAAGACTTGGTGTTGTCTAACATTATTTCCTTAACATTCTTTTTATTTAAAGGAATAACTCCTAACTTAGATAATCATGTTACTTCATGAATAAGGTCTGTGGTGATTTCTATGACTCTATCATCTAACCAAAACTTTCCATTATGAATTCTTCTCAATATTATCTTGGTCCATTCATCATTCTAAAACTCATAGTGAAGTGTACACTTGATAATAGCTATTTCACTTAAATGCTCAAACCCTTCTTTATAGGACATGTCTTGTTTATAAATATTATCATACTCCATGATTAGGCTACCATCTCCTATAGTATCAAACTTAAATTTTAGATAACCTTTTACATCTTCTAAATGCAAAACTCCATCTGGAATGGTTGACAATGCCAAACTAGGGTCTTCCTCTGAGGATTCTATAGATTCGTTCTTCATCTTAGGTCTAGTTGAATCTCTATTATTGTGAACTAGTTATGCATCCATGATTCTATAAAATATGACTTATTTGATAGTGAATACTTAGTAAAATACTTTACAATCATGATTTAGGGCTTTGCGTAGATCTGGCAAGAAATCTGTCTACAAATCCTATAAATTGCTCTTAATCTCTACTAGCTAGCTCTCTATATCTCTTGTAAACACTTTAATGATCAACTAATATCAATCATCTTATTTTATCCTTCAAATATTTCAAGACAATGACATCACATTGAATTTCTTTACTACTTCATGTCAAAAAGTTGTTCCTGGTTACCTACACAACTTCATTCTTTTTGTGTACTCTCATACATGTATATAAATTCATGCACTCTTAAACACAGCTTCATTATATAATATACTAGCTCATATTAACTTCCCAAGACTTAATTCAATCTATTCTAACTTCTACACTATTTGTATGCCTTACTCTAATACATAATTCATGAAATAAATGCTTAAGTGCTTGAGATGAATTAGGAAATGACTCACACTTACTCTCAGGTACTTCACCTCTCTAGTTTCCTGGTATACTCTCAGGTACTTCACCTCTCTAGTTTCCTGGTATACTGAGTGTGCTCTCTTGATCCGTGGCTTTAAAAAACTCAATTTCCTCCAAGTTACTGCAATATTCTCTCTAGATATTGTTTGTTCTCACATTTCTCCTTGTGTAGTTTCTAGGATTAGGGTTTCTCATGTTTTTCATTCTACAAAATCTCATTGTGTGACTAAAATTGTTGCATATCTGAAAAAATACTCCATTATTTCCATATCTCAATCCTGACCGACTGATTTGTGATATGCAATTTTTGGCAATATGTCCAATCTTGTTGCATCTATAACATACAACTCCATTCCTTTTGTTCATGTCTCCAATAGGTTTCTTATCTAGAGGGTTAGTATCTCTAAACATTCTACTATTATTATTATCATTAGATCTAGGTTTCTTACAATCAATAGCTCTATGTCCAAAACCATGACAATTATAACAATAACTAGAGATAGGTTTGAATTTCTTGCATGTACAATCTCTTTTCATATGTCTAAAATAATTTCATTAAAAACATCCACCTTTGAATTCTCTTCACATTTCTTTAGGTGGTTCATCTTGCTTAGGTGGATTAGGTATATTTTCAGATTTGTTAGCTTCATCGAGCTTCTTTTCATCTTTATTTTGAGTGTTGTGGATCTGGTTCCTTTCACTCCTCAAACTTCTTTGGGAACATATCTTCAAGATATCCAAGACCAATTTTATCATAAGATGATTTCTGATAAGACATTTGTTTATCATTCTTTTCACTACTGGAATACAATTTCTGAAGATGTTGTTTAGACTAAGTTAGTTCTCCCTCCACAATTTTATTATACTTCTCAAGTTTAGCATAGTGCAAATTTGTTTTCTCAAGTTTAGATGTTACTTTGGTAAGTTTAGATCTTAGATATGCATTGTTAGATTTCAGATTTGATTCATCTTTGCTATTGTCATCTTTCAAGCCTAACTTCAAATCTACAATATTTAGTTCATGTTTAAGGATCTCATTTTCTTTCTTTAGTTTTGAAACTTCATCACAGTCATTATGTAGACACCTAAAAATCCATTAGAAAATAAAAGTATTTTTATTTTCTGAAAACCCCTCATGACATCATTATTTATTAATTAATTATTTATTTAATTTTATGCCATTAATTACTCCTATTTTAATTAGACACATTTAATTAAAGAATCCTTCCCCAAATCATTTAAATCAAATTTGAGTGATTTTCCCCCATTTATTGAATCAATATTTGATAAATGATGTCACATTCCCTAAATAAATGAAATATTTATTTAAAGCCTGAAAACCCTGGAATCTTCTAGCCTTTCCTAAACCCTTCCAATCTTTCCTAAACTTCCCTAAACCTTTCCTAAACCTATTTAGGAGGTGTTTCCTACATTTCTTAGCCTAATCCAAGTCTCCTTGACTTTTGGTCAAACCCCTTCCATTAATGAGCCTACAGACTCATTAATATCCTCTTGCACACTCTTTAAGGCCTCTTACAACCTCATAAAGAGACCCATGTCTCTTCTTCCACTCTTTTTCCCCTTGCACACTTCCCTAGTGTTGTTTACACATGTGTGAGAAACCTTAACCCAAGGTCAACCATACCTTACCCCAAACCTTACCTCAAACTCTACACCAAACCTTACCCATGACCCTAACTCCACTTCCTAACCCAATCCCTTCCTCAAATCCTATAAATACCCTCAATTCCTAAGAGAAAAAAAACAATTCACATATTTCAAATTGAGTAGTGTTGTAATGTTAGATTAATCCTATATCTTAAGCTTTCATCATATATTCTAGATTAACTCATTTTCCATGCTTTGTAACACATCTTAGAATAAGCTTAATGGATTGAAATTAGTTTTATTCAAGATTTTCTAACAATTTTTTCATCATATCACATCTCATTTGGTTTTAAAACAATCATATATTACTCATTAGTAGCTTAATTTACATTCTTGAGTCTTTAGGATCCTTAAGGCCTTAGGGGAAAAATAGGTGTTCTATACCCAGTTTTGTGCCACTATAGGGTTCTTATGGTCCCTAACCAATCCTAATCCTCCCTAATAATCATTAGGGATATTCTCCAAGTGATTAGAGAACACACCCACATCCCTAAATCAAGGGCAAATCAAACGATGACAGGGTGCTCCCGTTTAAGCCCTATCTGAATGTCCTTGCGAAAAGTAATTTTCTATATGTTAGAAATATGTTGTTAGGATTTAAATAAATAATTTTTGAATGTCTAAACCTATTCTAAATAGGTTATGTATTCTCTACGCATATTTTGGCATGCTCAGTGTGACCCTACACTCCTTCTAAACTGCATTTTCTAGGGTTTTCTAAGAAAAAAAATCATTTTTTTCAAAAAAATCAATCTTTTCTAGGTGGATAATCATATTATTAGACTCACTATTGTACTTAATCATATGAGAATACAACGAAACTTGTACTGGGGCACCCAGTACTTGTATGGGAGCTTTCTAGGTGTTTTTGACCTATTGGCCCTATTTTCTCATGCCAAGGAACATAGCCACTCATATTGGACCTATGCATCACTCATATGAGTAAAGGTATTAAAATACCCTTCCCTTTTTACTTATATGGTAAATAGGGGGCATGTGTAAGGTCTTAATCAGGGTTTTAGTTATTTTTTAGGTTTTTGAGGACTTTTTAGGGCTTCTTGGCTCCAAATTTTTAGTATTTGACACCATCTTTTGTAGGTTCTCTAAAAATAAACTAAAAAATTAATAAAAAATAAGGCCTTAAGTCTCATCAGCTTGTTTGGCTAAGTAGGAATTTCAATCTTTCATTGGTTTCTTAAAATGAACTTCAAATACACTCTTGAATGGCTTAAAGAAAAAACTACAAATCTTATTCCTAAAAGTTTCTTAATCAATCCTAAACAGCTCAAATGAGTCCTAATTGGTCCTAAAACACTAAAAATCACTTCTAGGGTCTTTTAAATTGGATAAAATGAACATTCATGCTTTCAAAATATAAGTATCTTTGATCTTTATGCAACACTAGGAACACTTCACTTTTTGGTGTATAAAAAGAACCCCAAATCTGCATCTCATTATTTAAGTGGATTCAAATCAGTCCTAAGTGCATTCAAATGGTCCTATTTAAAAATCAATTCATCAATCAAAGCTAAAATGAACTTCATTTTCAAAATCTCAAAGTTCTTTTATGTTTCATGCAATTTAGGAGAAAATTTGCATTTCACTTTGAATGGTTTGATTTATGTCAAAACATTGGTCTTGTTTCAAAAATTGAGAGTTTCCAAAAGTTTTCATTCATAAAATCAATCTAAGAATCTCCTTTTGGGCTTTAAAAAGTAATCTAAAACACCAAATCTTGAGTAAACATAAAAAAATGAATCAGAATCTTACAAGTCATTTACTTTCAATCTCAAAAGAATGCAAACTCAATCTTGAATAACTTAAGGTAAAAACAAAGCTCTTTTGATTTTCAATCAAGTTCCTAAGTTACAAAAACACACTCAATCTTGAATGCCCATTTGCATAAATCTTTCAAAAAAAATTCTTGTTTTCAAAGGAAAAGAAAAACTCAAAAGCTTAAAACATTTGTGCTTACAAAATTTGCAAAATTCACTCACTAATCAATGTGGGACAGAACAAACTTGTTTGATGTCTCTTTAAAAGTTTTCCATTTCTGCAAAATCCTCTTAAGTGACGTAAAATACTTGAACTCAGACAAGTTCACTTGTTTTACTTCTAGAGAGGTCTGTACAAAGAGAAAAGTGCTTCCTCTTTGGAGAACGACCTCAAACTAGTACCTTTCCCAACCTGTATAGAAACAAAGCATTGAGAAAACTCTCACTTCATCCCCTCAAGCTTGGGCGATGCATGTTGATGGTAGCCTAAGGTAGGTGAATATCCCTACTATTTCAGCATGGTCAACTAGGATCTTAAGTGAGTCATGCATGTACAAACTAATTTGGAGGACTCCATGGAACAACTACAAACCTGTTAAATCAGAATCTACATGAACTACCCCCAAAAGTATCACAATCTTTGTGCAAGGAAAGATCCCTGTGGTTTCCTAGATCACCTTAAGACACTCACCATATGTATCCCTCTTTTGGGGTATCAAGTTGTGGGAAAAGGTTCTGATACTCACCTTCCCTTAGGTAGAATTGCTTGAAGTGATTGCACAGTCAAAAGCTCATTGAAAACATTTGTTGGAATATACACATTTCAAAGCCTTCTTTTAGATTCAATGATTAAATCATTGCTTGTATCCCACAAAGTTGCCTTCTCCTTTGCTGAGATTGTCTTCAGAGTGTCTATTGTCAAGTTAGTCCTTTTCCATCAAGACATCACAAAATTAAGACAAAAATCTTGAAACAAAACCTTGAAGAAGAGATCCTCCAAAACAAAAAGTCTTGCTTCAAAATAAATTGCCAAGAGTTTTCCAAAGTTATGTCCAATTTGACCAAACATAAGAAAGAAAAGCTTCCCAACTCCCAAGTTTATCAAGAGAAGAAGATTGCAAAAAGAGATCTAAAGGATCATCAATCCATCCTAAAAGAAACCCAAGCAAAGGAGAAAATTCAAGTTAAACTAGATAATGCCAGAGTAAAGAAATTTGCAACCTAGTTCCAAGTTAATTGGCACTATGAAAATCTAAAGAGAGAAGACTAGATTGTCCCATCACATGTCCTTTACTCCTACATAATACCATCAACTTTTCTTAGCATCCCTTCATCCTATCTCATTCTTAGATTCAGCTATGCATCGCCATCCCCCCTCAGTTGCATCCTAAGTCATTCTTAGTTGCATCATTACAATTCTTTATCATCTTCCTAGTTACCTCTAGCTCATCCTCTTAGAGATTGCATCAATCCATCATCCTTCACTATCCTTCCATCAACAATCCATAATCAAAATCAAAATTCTTGATTCAAATCCAAAATCCATCTATCCAAGTCAAGACCCACCATGCTTGCACCAAATACAGTGATCCAAATCCTAACACTTATAGTTCAATGCTTTGAGTTTCTTCAAAACCTTATCCTAAATTAGAAATCTTCACCCTTTGATGAAGAATTATCTAGGGAATCCATACTTTTCCTTTTAAAGCCTCATCATCTCAAGTAAGAGATTAGCCTACATTGATAAGAATCCCGTTAGTTGAAAATCATCAATCTATCCTAGGTTGAAAATCCTACCATTGATCCTACATCAGGAAGTAGAACCTAATTTTGACCAAACACTTAGTAATCTTCCACAATCCCCCACCAATCCTCCATCATCCTTGATCCAAATCAGATCATACCAGTAATCCTCCATTATCTTCGACCCAAATTAGAGCATCTCACCAAAACCTTCATCATTGTACCATCATTCATTTATTCCAAATCCTTGCATCCCATCATAGAAATCCTAACAATCCTACTAGCATAATGATAACATACAATCCACTAATCCCACAAATTAGTAATGTATGGGATCTTCCCAATGGCCCCCCAACTTCATTTTCCATTGAGACGTTCATGAGCCATCCAGGGAATGCAAAAATAGTCAGTGCACTTATTGATCAGAATCGGCAAAAAATATTAGCTAACTTCACACAAGAAGGTAATCCCATTCCACCACATCTCCAAAACCTCATACCCATCAAAGCTATTGAAATCCCAACACAAATTTACACCTCCATCATCCAATTAATCCCTGATCCAAAGTTGCACATATCTAAAGAAATTGCATCCATCCCCACTTCTTGCAAAGCAATTTCATGAGCCCCACAACGCAAGCCATAACACAACCCACTCCATTTTTTATCATTGGAATACCATCATCTTCAATGGCATCTCAAGCCATTTCTCAAGCCCAAGGCTTTGCACAAAAGAAACCTCTACCTCTCATACAAGCTGCCACACAAACAATCCCTCCACCATTCATGAGCCAAGCAACATCACCCTTTCCAGGGGCAACACAATCATTATCCCCCTTCACTCAACAAGATTCTACCACAATACCATCATTTTCGGGGGCAAGGCATTCATTTTCCTCCTTCTCCTAGCAACCTTCCACATCAGCATCACCCTTCGCATGGGGAAACAAGCCCCTTCCTCCATTTCACAACCAGGATTTTCGCAAACATACATTCCACCACCACCTTTCATCTCCAATACATAATCCCAATAAACTGATTTCACAATAGGTATGCCTTCCATGGGATTTCCAAATCCACCATCTACATCCCAAACACCCATCGCATCTACATTTCTGACATCTTCCACATCGTAGCTCCTACCAGGAACTAGTTTTTGTTGGGGCCTTACTTGAGAAGAAATGCTAGCTTTCGGAATACAAACCTATTAGGAATGAATGCTAAATATATCCTATGGGATTATTGGCAGCCATTTTGTAGTAGTTGTTGTTGCATTCATGACTATGATTGTCATTGATGTCAACAGAGTGATCTACTAGAGATTACCAGAGGAGAAGACAATGTTTTGATTAGTGCATGTGGGATATTGTAGACCAAGATATGAAATGTTGAGTATTTACTCTTGGATATGTTATATGTTCATGTTAAAGAGTTTAGATAGTAATTCATTTATTCATGGAAGTTATGAGCATTTTGGTGGAAGCAGTATTCAGGTAGTGTTCCTAAGTAGCGGTTTATAGAAATTGGATGATATCTCCTAATCAGGATGAAATCTATTTTTGTGTAGTTAAAGGGAAGTTGAAGACATGTTGATATTGATGTGGATGATAGTGCAAACATTGAGGTCACATGAGTGAAGAATTATTCTAATTGGAAGTTGATAGTTTTGTGTAAATTTGATGTAACGCGTGGAAACCTTTTATTTTGTAATTGGATGTCGACTCATTTGTAATTTCTTGGGTGTGGTATAAAGGAAGGAATGTTTTTCCTTATTGTTATATGGAATATGTAATTGTGAAAGATAATTTGTGAAGAGGATATGCAAGGTACAAAGATCTGAAATTGAGATCTGGTGTAGCAGTGAAGTGCAGTTTGGCATAGTTAGAAAAGAGGTAACATATTGTTGAGATCAGTAATGACTTGATATTATTATATTGAATAATCTAGAGATCAGTTGGACAGTGTGTCTAGTGATCTTTCCATTGAAGTTGTCTAGGTAGTGGGTCCTTTTGTCTTCCATAACTCCTAACAGAGTTAGAATCTTTTAGCACAGATTCAAAATCTCCTAACTGGGATTCATATGTACTGAATGTATTTCATAAGGATCCTAACTAATTCCATCCTTTCATAAGGAATATTCATAGTAGTTCATCTTTTGTGGGCATCATTCCCATTGGGGTTTACTCTTTGATCAAGAGGTTCCCTAGTCAACATATCTTGTGTCATTGTATTATTGTGTATGAATATCTTTCTATGGTTGGTAATTATATTGCTTACATGGTTAAACTTTTTTGAAGTTGATAAAAGTTATAATTATTAAATAACTAATTTGACCCCCCCCCTCTCAGTTATCTTGGTGGACTTTACTTTCTAACAGTTGGTATTAGAGCAGTAGGTCCTTGAAAGAAAATTTTAACTTCTTAAGGAGATCCATGGAAAATTTTAGGAAAGAAAGCCCTAAGTTTGATTGTGTGAATTTTGAGAGCTAGAAAGAAAAGATGAAGACACATCTAATGTGTTTAGGACTAGGTTATTGGTTGAATACAAAGAGTGAGAAGACTATCATTGATGAGGATAATCTTGAAACATGTTCTGATGATGAGAGAGATCTATTCATGTGTAACACACTTGCCAGAGAAGCACTTTTGACAGCCCTTTTGGAGAATGAGTATAGTCAGGTAAAATATTTGAAAACATCTCATCGAATTTGGAAAGCTTTACACTCTACTTTTGAAGGTGATAAACATGCAAAGAAAGTTAGATTACATAATTGGATATGTGCATTTGAAGATATAAGAATGATGGAAGATGAATCTGTTAGAAGCTATATTGGTACAATGTTAGAAATTATTGTAGGCATAAAATCTTGTTGAGGAACAAAGACAAAAAATGAAGTTATATAGAAAATTCTAAGGACATTGACTCCTACATTTAAGTAGACAAAATAGATGATTGAACAAGTTATACCTTGTACTTTGAACTTTACAAGAGAGTCTCTTCTTGGAATATTGGAAGTAGTAGAAATGAACCTGAGGTTATCAGGAGATTTTCCTAGAATGGAGACAACATTCAGTGCTATTAGTGTTCGCCCTACTTTTTCAAGAAGCATCAATGTGAGTGGAGATTATGCTGGTGGTAGCAGATCTAGAAATGAAGAAGACAGGAAGATTGAAGAAGGTATTGCCTTACTTGTGAAGAGAGAACTAGATGGTAAGAAAATATTTAAATGTTGAACTTGTCAAGAATATGGTCATTTTGCATCTAAATCTCCTAAGAGAGTTAAAAAGTACATAAACAATTTCAAGCCTAGAAGTTCTAAGTAATGTTATTATGCTAATGATGAAGATCTGGAAGCTAGTATAGAGAGAAATTTAAGTGAAAGTGATACTGAGAATAATGATGACATAGGATTTGTAGCAATTAAAGAAGAAATTCCTAAAATAGATGTTAAGGAAGAAAAACCCCTAGTTTCTCAAGTTGAAAAGAAATCTGATTGGATTATAGATAGTGGTTGTTCACATCATATGACTGGAGACATGAAAAAGATTGTAAAGTTTAACAATTATGATGGTGGAGTTGTTAGAGTTGGAAACAATGCACCTTGTTCGACTAAAGGTATAGGATCTATTACTCTTGATGGAAAGACTAATACTGATGATGTTTACTTTGTGGATGGTTTGAAACATAATCTTTTGAGTGTTGGACAAATAGTTGATAAGGGATATCAAGTTTGGTTTACTAAGAAAACTTGTGTGATAAAAGATAAATATGGAAATCTGATTGGAATTGGATCTAGAACTAGAGGTAATGTATTTCAATTGAATCCTACTAAGATGACATGTTTGATTACTAAGATAGATGACAGTTGGTCATGGCCCAGAATATTTTGTCATATAAATTTTGATAACATTGTGAAAATAAGTACTACACTTGTAGTAAGAGATTTGCCTAAAATTATGAAGCCTACTAACATGATTTGTAAGGAATGTGTGATGGAAAAATAGAAGAGAAGTTCATTTCCCAGTAAGAAGTTTACATCTGCAGAGAAGTTGGAGACTTTTCATATAGATTTGATTGGTCCTACAAGGACTAGAGGATTCTATGGAGAAAGGTATTTTTTTATTCTTGTTGATGATTTTACAAGAATGATGTGGATTTCATTTCTTAAAGAAAAGTATAAAGTATTTGATAAGTTTAAGGTCATTAAGAATAAAGTTGAGAATGAATCTGGAATGAAAATTAAATGTTTGAGATTTGATAGAGGTGGAGAATTTACTTCTAGAGATTTTAACACCTTTTTTGAAGTGAATGGTATTAAGAGACAGGTTTTAGCCCCTAGAACACTGGAACAAAATGGTATTGCAGAAAGGAGAAACAGATCAGTGACTGATGCAGTAAGAGCTATGTTATTTGAGAATTATTTGGTGAAGATATTCTAGAGAGAAGTAGTGAACACAATAGTGTATACAATGAACAAAGTACAAATTAGAGTAGACACAGACAAGCCACCCTATGAATTATGGTTTGGACATGCACCCTCAGTTAAGTATTTTAGAATTTTTGGAAGCAAATGTTATATAAAGAGAGATGATGATATTGTAAAGTTTGATCCTAGAAGTGATGAATGTAGATTTCTTGGTTATTATTTGAAGAGAAAAGCTTATCGATGTTATAACAAGAGAAGTAAGACTATTGTTGAAAGCGCAAATGTTAAAGTTGATAAAAAGTTTAAAATTTAGGAAAGAATGCTTGATTATGAATCCGATGAAGGAACTCATCCTAAACCTAACACTAAAACTACTAAATTATTCTATGAGACTGATAGTGACTTCTTGAATGACAGCCATAGTAAAATCATTGAAGAACAAACACCTAAAGTGAGATTTGAGATAGTGACACCTAACAGGAACTTATCAAGGAATCATCCTATTGAGTAGATTATTGGAAGCATAGATAGAGGAGTTCTCAATCGAAATAAGGTACAAGAATAGTTATGTTTGATTTCTCAAATTGAACCTAAATCTACTAGTGAAGCTTGTGAAGATGAACATTGGATTAAAGTTATGAAAGAAGAACTAGATCAGATTGAAAAGAACAAGACATGGGAATTGGTCCCTAGACCTAAAGATAAGAATGTTATAGGAACTAAATGGGTATTCAGAAACAAGATGAATGAACAAGGAGAAGTAGTAAGAAACAAAGCAATATTGGTAATCAAGGGATTCTCAAAGCAAGAAGGAATTGACTATAAAGAAACTTTTGCACTAGTAGCAAGAATAGAAGTAGTAAGAATGTTTTTGGACTATGCAGCTTTTAAGAAATTCAAAGTATATCAAATGGATGTGAAGTCAGCATTTTTGAATGGAGAATTGGAAGAAGTCTATAATGAGCAGCCTGAAGGTTTTCCTTTAACTCAAGAAGGAGACATGGTATGTAAACTAAAGAAAGCCTTATATGGACTAAAGAAAACATCTAGAACTTGGTATGCAAGATTGGATAAGTATTTGTTGAAATTGGGATTTACAAAAGGAACAATTGATAGTAACCTATACACAAAAGAAATTGAAAATGGTTTTCTGATTATAGCTATTTTTGTTGATGACATTATCTTTAGAGGAGAAGATGAAGCTAGTGATAAATTTGCTGATGAAATGAAAACTGAATTTGAAATGAGTATGATTGGTGAAATGAAATACTTTTTGGGATTATAGATAACACATAATGGTGATGGTATCTTTGTAAGCCAGACAAAGTACTTGAATTATTTTTTAAAGAGATTTGGAATGGAGAACTTTAAACTAGTTGGAACACCTATGGTAATTGGACATAAATTATCTAGCCCAGATAAGACTCCTATAGTTGAACAAAAGAAGTACAGATCTATGATTGGAGGATTGCAGTACTTAACACATACAAGACCTGATATAGCACATTTAGTTGGAATTGTAGCAAGATTTCAAAGTTGAACTGAGAGAATCACATTATGCAGGAGTAAAGACGATACTGATATATTTAAGAGGCACAATTGAGTATGGATTATGGTATGAAAAATCTGATGATTTTACCCTATGTGCATATACAGATGCTGATTGGGGAGGTAGTGTTGATGATAAAAAAAAGCACTAGTGGTGGAGCATTTTTCCTTAGAGGAAGATTGGTTTCTTGGCTAAGCAAGAAGCACAATTGTATTTCATAGAGCACAATAGAAGTAGAATATGTAGCAGTAGCAAACAATTGTAACTAGATAATTTGGATGAAGCATATGATGAAGGTTATTGGAATAAAGTTTTTTGAACCTATTATTATACATTGTGATAACACCAACACCGTTAGTATGTCTAAGAACCCTGTACTACATTCTAAGACAAAGTACATAGAGATTAAGTATTAGGTAGTAAGAGAGAAAGTTGTTGAGAAAGAAGTTATACTTGAGTACAAAAGCACAAAGGAGCAGATAGCAGACATATTTACAAAGCCTTTGCCTAAGGATACATTTGAGTATTTGAGAGGTATGCTTGGGGTTATGGCCCGACCTACTTTTGAGAAGTGATGCAGATTGGTTTCATCTATCTAGTGGTATATGAGCCTTATCTTTCTTCTAGATTGGATGTTGGTACTTCCTCTATGGGGGAGTAAGTGTATCTGAGTTGAGTCATGAGAACTCCAGTGAATGTATTTTTCAGAACAATGTCTTTTGACATTAGAGTTGTTGTTGACATAATGATGAAATTTCTATCATTGATGTCAATGGGGGAGAAGTGTACATGAATAAACCATTTGTACCATTTTTTGGAGAGAACTAAATAGGAAAACAAAGCAAGATTTGATTGATGAAGAAGACTTGAAAGCATTTTTAGAGCCATAGTGTTGTAGTATTGGATTCATGGAACATTGGATGTTTTTTCATCTATGTTGCCATCAATGCCAATGGGGGATATTGTTAGGAATGAATGCTAAATATATCCTATGGGAGTATTGGTAGCCATTCTATAGTAGTTGTTGTTGCATTCATGACTATGATTGTCATTGATGTCAACACAGTGATCTACTGGAGATTAGCAGAGGAGCAGACAATGTTTTGATTAGTACATGTGGGATATTGCAAATCAAGCTATGCAATGTTAAAGATTTACTCTTGGATATGTTATATGTTCATTTTTAAGAGAACATATAGTAATTCATTTATTCATGGAAGTTATGAGCATTTTGGTGGAAGCAGTATTCAGGTAGTGTTCTTGAGTAGCGGTTTGTGGAAGTCAGATGATATCTCCTAATAGGGACGGAATCTAGTTTTGTGCAGTTAAAGGGAAGTTGAAGACATGTTGATAGTGATGTGGATGAGAATGCAAACTTTGAGTTCACATGAGTGAAGAATTATTCTAATTGGAAGCCGACAGTTTTGTGTAAATTTGATGTAACGTGTGGAAACCTTTTATTTTGTAATTGGATGTTGACTCATTTGTAATTACTTGAGTGTGGTATAAAGGAAGGAATGGTTTTCCTTGTTTTTATATGGAATATGTAGTTGTGAAAGTGAATTTTTGAAGAGGATATGCAAGGTACAAAGATCTGAAATTGAGATCAGGTGTAGCAGTGAAGTGCGGTTTGGCACAATCAGAAAAGAGGTAACATATTGTTGAGATCAGTAATGACTTGATATTATTCTATTGAATAATCTAGAGATCAATTGGATAGTGTGTTCAATGATCTTTCCATTGAAGCTATTTAGGCAGTGGGTCCTTCTGTCTTTCATAACTCCTAACAGATTTAGAATCTTTTAGCAAGGATTCAAAATCTAGTAACCAGGATTCATATGTACTAGATGTATTTCATAAGGCTCCTAACTGAGTCCATCCTTTCAAAAGGAATATTCATATTAGTGCATCTTTTGTGGGCATCATTCCCACCGAGGTTTACTCTTTGATCAAGAGGTTCCCTAGTCAACATATCTTGTGTCATTGTGTTATTGTGTATGAATATCTTTCTATGGTTGGTAATTATATTGCTTACATGGTTAAACTTTGTTGAAATTGATAAAAGCTATAATTATCAAATTACTGATTCATCCCCCCCTCTCAGTTATCTTGGTGGACTTTACTTTCTAACACAACCCACTTCTCCAAATCCATGCCAGCAAACCAACAAGCCACCTTCCCCCAAGCAATGCAACAACTATAAACATAGCCTCTGCTAGCTTCATCCTTCCTGTCACACACTAACTATCTATTTGTTCCACCCCCACATCTCAAGTGGTTCCACCACCCTAACATTGAAGTTCTTCCCATCTTGCAAGCTATCTTGCCCAACCACCTCCTACTTTTGCATTCCCTACATCAGCTCCACCCCTAAGCAATGTAGGAATGTATCAAAACTACATCAACCAAGTGCAAAGCCAAGTGCACCAAAACCAAGCTTATCAACAAGCTACACAATTCCACCAGCCTTCCCCACAAAAAAAGTACACCTCAGTACAACACCAACAACATCCCATCATCCCCCAGCAACAAAAAACATCATCCTATGTATCACAACAACAACAAACCATCATTCCCCAGCAACAAAAAACCATTTTATATCCTCAGCATCAATATCCTCCCTAGAAGTCATCACCCCAAAATCCATTCCAATTCACCTTTCAATGTTGAGTGGGAAGAAATGAAGAATACTCTTAAGGAGCTCAAAGCTAGCACAAAGAACAAGACCTTCAAGTTTGAAGAGGTGTGCCCCTACCCATTTTCTCAATCAATTACAACCATCCCTTTTCCTAAGCATTTCGAGACACCCAAATTAGATAAGTATCAAGGAAAAGGAGATCTTTTAAACCATGTCAAAGAGTTCCATATGGCATGCCAAGAAGTGGCATATAGTGCCAATTATCTTTTGCACCTATTCCCCAAAAGCTTGGGAGGAACTGCTATTGAGTGGTTTTACAAGATACCCTATGGAACAATCTCAACCTTTTCTGAGCTCTCTAAGAAGTTCATTGCCCAATATTCCCACAATGTTGAGAATGAGTTGACCCTACTAGACCTTTGCAACTCAAAACATAAACAAGAAGAAATCCTAGCAGATTACTTGGAATGATGGAAAAAACTCACTACTAGGTTATCATATCAACCCCTTGAAAAGAATCTAATGAATATCTTCATCAATAATCTACATCCCAAACTATCCCACTTTATGAGGATGAACTACATCCAAACATATCAAGGAATCAAAGGTAAGGGGATAGATATCAAAAGAGGTCTCCTAGACGAAGGCACAATCCAACATCACAAAGATGATTCCCATAGCAAGCCTAGCAATGACAAACCCTGTTACTATAATCAAAACAATAACATTGTTACTGATGGAGCCACAGATACTAATCATGTCCAAATTGTTGTGGCCAGTCCTACACCAAATCCTACATATCAACAACATCATCCTCAAATCAATCGTCAACCTATGCATCAATATCAGGCCCAAAAAAATCAACACCAATATCAGCAACAAGCACCAAAAAATCAGCAACCCATGGAGCATCATCAAAACTAGCAACCAAATCCAACCTATTAGACTAATTAAATATCAATAACTCCCAATCAGAATAGGCCTCAAGCCTAGACTCACCAGAAGATAATCTTCACACCCCTTGGTGAACCTCTAGATGTAATATTTCATTGAATGGCTAAGGCCAATCTAATCATGTACCCACCAACTCAACAATTTGATGATGCCACTCCCAAGCCTAATTAGTACAAATATTATAAGTACTATGATTATCATCTTGTCAAAGGACACACTACCCTAAGGTGTATGAAACCAAAGCATTACATCCAAGATCTCATTGACAGGAAAGAGATCCAAGTGGACACACCAGCCTAAGCATCTCCTAACACCAATCTATAGATCTATCAAAACATATTCCCTCAACACAATCCTAGAAAGAACCAAGCTAATGCTAATCCATCACCTCATAACCAAGGAAAAGGAAAAAAAGGAGATCATGTTGACCAAAAAGACTACACTAATGTTTATATCAATTACAACAATTTTTTTGGATGTATAACCCAAGTTGAGCCCACAATAAATGTCATCCACATCAAAGGAGTAGATAGTTAGTGTGCAGTCACCACACACCGAGGCTGGATATCTTTCTTCGGTGCTAATCCAAGGCTAGCACACAATGCACATTACAACCTCATAGAACATCTTGGGAACACACCTGCCCAAATCTCCATCCTTGACCTTATCCACACTTCACCCCTCCATTAAGAAATCCTTAACCGAGCCCTCCTAGAAGGACATGTCCCCATAGACATTAACACCATCTAGTTTAAAAACCTTGTAGGGATTCTATCTGCATCTTGTGATTTATCCTTCAAGCCATCTGACATACCATCTATTGCACCTGACCATAATCTCCCTCTCTGCATCGCCATCATGGTTAGATATTTTTCTATTAAAATGGTCATGGTAGATAATGGCTTAGCCCTAAACTTATGTAGTTTAAAATTCATTCAGAAGATAGGGTTCATGGAGGCATACATATCACATGAAGTCATCACCATCAATGAATATGATAACTTGGTGAATATCTCTGAAGGTACCATTCTTTTTCCTATCAAGCTAGGCCCAACAATGCAAGACACCATTTTCCATGTTGTTGATCTTTGACATACCATTTAACATCCTCCTTGGCTGACCATGGATTCATTCCATCAAGGCTGTACCATCTACTTACCATCAGTGTGTCAAATTTCCACATCAAGGCACTAAGGTTACCATCCATATAGATCCCCAACCATTCACATATTTTTGTGCAATGGAGGCATCATTCCCTCACTCCACCCATTGTCCTCGAATCAACATTGGCACTTCTATCACCAACTCTTCATGATCCCATTGTGATCTAGAGACTATCCTTGTCTCCACTCTCTCTTCTGTCAAGATCAAGAACCAGGGCCCTTCCTCTTGATCCACATACACAAGGGTGCCTAAGTCACCAAAGTGAGCCTACTTCAACAAATCATGAAGTCAAGAAAATGGGACCTATCACTTTTATTTCCCATGGAAATATAGACAGTCAAAAGATGGACCTTGACATCAATAGGTGGTTTTACAGAGATCCCCAACTAGCTAACACTCAACTTCTTGGCTCCTTCAAAGACAAATATCCAAAATCACACAAGTATGCCACTAAACAATGGAAATACCAAGGCAATGGTCTATGACCACAAGAAGGTAGAACCAAAGACCTAATCACAGCATCAAAGAACCTGCACCATCAAGGTCTTGGCTTTAAAACCCCTCACCTGCATATAAAAGAGCCCAATACCACAACTAGGGGCACCAACATGACCAATGTTCCCTTCTTGAATAGCCAAGATGACTTCATAGAGATCAAAGACATTCTCAAAGAGGAAGTAAAGAAATTGTATGATGATATCTTTGATGATGATACCCTCCTAGATTGCTTTCTATCCTCCATCAACTCACCATTAATGTCATAGAACTTCCCCTCACCCATCGTGAACTCATAGACTAGAACCAACCAAGAATCACACACATCGATGAGTTCCAAAGCACACAAGTGCTCCTAAGGTTCACGGGAGCATCAGGCCAAAAATAGATCAACTATCAGAAATTTGATTATACTAGTGTCTATGAATTAATATAGTGTTTTCATTATGGCAATAATGTCATATGATGTTTTGGAGTCAACGCTCATGATAAGAAGATAAAAAATTGGCTAAGTGTTGAAGACTGGATAGTGCACAGAGTACCTGAAGGTCAGAGCATCAGCACACATGCATATGACAAAATTATGGTATGCACCCTAGAAGTTAAGTTGGTAAGATTGTATTCATGCTAATTCTTAGAGTGCATGATCAGAAGATTTGGTATGAGGAAGATACAGAGAGTTCAAGTTGCATACACAGTGAATGCCAGAGAAGAACAGAGTAAGTAGCCAACTATTGGTATTTTGGTGGGCGGTTATATTATTTTGTTGTAAAGGCTATGCACCTATTGTAATTAGGTTGTAGACATGTAATTAAATTTGTTTGTAAACACGCTTGAGCCAATTCAATTGGAATCGGTGTATGTAATTGGTTAAAGGGCCGACATAGTTAATTGTTTTTTATGCGCATATAAATATTAGATGCGCCATTGTAATTAGGCATAAGAGTTAAAAGAGAGTTGAGATAAGAAGAGCATAAGTGTGGGAAAAGTTTTTAAGATGTATTAGAGATTTTTAAGAGGTCAAAGAATCAATGCATCAAAGGAATTGATCAGATAAGCAGTGTCACAGTGCCAGTTCATCGAGCAGATATAGTGTGTATCTGAGATCAAAAGGTTGTAGCCTTCACCACTTGAGTCATGAGCTCTGGGACAGTAAGTCCACACCCCTAACATGATTATTATAAAAGAATCCTAACAAGGTCCAACCCTTGACCAGGTAACTATACTAAATACATTGTAAAGAAACTCCTAACAGGGTTAAGGATCTTCTAACTGTTAAGTTTGTGGCCTTGTCAGAAAATATAGTTACCTTGATAAATTGATTTATATAAATAATGATACTAAATATAAGAAATATTTAATATCTATTGTTTATAGATTTATGCTTTGGATTATTTGTTAGAAATAGGGAATACTAAGAGTGGGGGTGAATCAGTATTCTACAAACTTTATCTTTTGCCCAAATATGGATATAATAGATTATCTTTACACATGCATAACATAAGAAGCTAAAAAACATGCATAGAAATAAAACTAAAGAACTCATAACACATGATTTGTTCTCAAGGAAACCCTAGCCAAGGGAAAACCCCAGTGGGGATGGTACCCACAAAGATCCACTGATCAAAAGTATCCTGTTAAGGATGATGACCCTGTTAGGAGTCTATTACAAGCATATAGTGTATCAGTCCTGATTAAGGGACTATAGGCCTTGTTAGAAGCCTCAACCCTGTTAGGAGTTGGTAGTACAAATTGTGATTACTAGCTAAGCCCACTACCCAAACAAGTAATGTAAAATATACACTAATTACAAAAATAGGTCAAGGTACATAACCTTATACTTCTTGCATTAATATCTCTTCTCTTCTCTTTCACTATCGCTATTACATATGCATCATATATTTCACATCATATCACTGCTTCATTACATCTCTTGTCAACTATTAACAACTATTTCTTTTCTTACAATTATAATTAAATTTATACAAATAACTTTATCCAAGATTAAACATCTAGGATGTCATCCCTTTATATTGTTAAGTCATTATTTTAATAAACAAAATAATCCCTTAACTCTTTACTAATTTTTTTTTCATATCCTGTCCTGTCGGCTTCACACTGTCTTCGGTAAAATTGTCATAAATTCTTCTGTACATGCTTTACTAACTTGCACTCTGAGATGGGTGTCCAATAGACATCATAGATTCTATGTTCAAGTGCACAAGCATTGAACTTACTCCAGTCAACATCGCAAACAAAAATTGTGTCCCGGTGCACTAGTAAAAATACTATTTCACACTTAGACAAATTTGAAATGTGCTCTGTCATACTTGCTCTCTAACATGTGTGATCTCCATGTGGATCATATGTTTCCATAATGACAACATCTATGTAATAAACTTAGCCAAATTGTCAAAAATATCCCCCTTTGTCATTGGTGGCAACATATGAGAAAATTGGCTAAGTGTACAACTTCAAAATCTCAAAATTGTGGCCATAGTATAAGATAAATATACTATCCTTATAAGTCCTCAAAAATACTATCTCTAATATAATAATCCCCCTAAGAGTATCACTCCTTATCATATACTATAAATTTTTTGGTAAGTATCTCTCCCCCTTTGACAACAATGACAAAATAAGGTAGGGAGTGTTACAAAATTGTATCACAAAAAGATTATACCTTAATACATTATTGCAAAGCTGGTAGGCTTGCAACACAATCTGAAAAATAAATCTTCATAGCTTCTATCTCCTTCTCCCATGATTTCTTAATGGAATCTACCACATTAAGTAGTGCGCTCAGTCCATAAGATGCTATTTGACATGCTTCGAGGTTCTCAAAATTAAACTTCTGAAAAGATGTCTTAGCTGAAAGACATTCTTCCAACTACTCTTCAATAATGCTTAACTTCATAGAAGTATGTTCTCTCAAAAGAGTGAATCTTTTCATTTTTCTATCTCTCTCATCTTGCAAAACTATGATTTCTTCATATAACTTCCAAATTTTCTTCTCAACATCAGAAACTTTCACATTAGGGCTAGAAAGAAGGTTAGATTCATTCTGAATTTATGCTTCTTTCAACTTCACCTTCTGATCTTCTTCTGTTGTAAAGGTCTCTGATTTTGTACACTATATGTAAAAAGATTTTCCTCTTCCCATATTCTTCCTCAAGTCCTTGATACAATTATCAAGATTGTTGATATTATCCCTGATGTTCAAAAGAATTCCAGCCTCATGTTGGCACCTGAAAAAAATTTCATGGCTGCATATTTGTTTTCTTTGGTCTCTGCAATGTTTTCCTTGTTCTCAGCTTGAAAACATAGGTCAATTTTCATATTTATAGCCGTTGAAGGAAAAAAAACCCTAAAAATCCTTGGCCTTGTTCTATTTCCTCATTACCTTTTTCAGGCTAGTTAAGTGATTTATAGCGCATGTACATTTTTCCCCTCCTACTTAGTTGCTTGTTCACTAAGTCCTCCGACGGTTAGCATTTTTATTTGGTGATTACATGACTATTTGGTCGCGTAGTCTCCTTTTTCCTAGTGGTTATATCTTAGTATTCAGTGACCCAGTGAGTAGCGGTTACCTTTTCCTTCAGTCACCGAATCGCGTAATGGTGGGCCTTCTTCATAAGAGATAATACATGTGGACCTATGTCAGTTAGATGTTGAGGTGTTAATTAGTTATTGGCTACTAGGTAGTGACATGGAGTTTGACGCAAGTCCCAGTTTTCAGTTTCATAAGATCAATGGCTGGCATAAAAGCACAAGGAATACTCTTCCTCTATCAGATCTTGCGATGTCCATTGATTTGGCATCAGACCAAAAAGGATTGTAGTGGGTCCATTTGCTAGCTGTGCACAAATGGCAGTTTTGCATTGGTCAAGTACAGTGAGTTGGACATTTTGTCAGTGGGACCTGATTCTCAATAGATTAAAGATCTACGGTGAGCACATGATCTTAAGGAATCTCTTGAGCCCATGAGATCTTGCACCAACCATCTAATTCTCCACCAAGCTTATGCCGACCTCATGATGGGTCTGATTTGCCAAGTCATTTTTGGTGCCAGGTGTTGCAGATTTGTTCATGTCTGATTGGTCAATGTGGAAAATGATGGGGATGATGTCAGTGGGCCTGAGGTCTTCAGTCTATGAAGTAGGTTAAAGTCTAACATGATCTTGTCACTATCGTTATACTACAAGGATGAGATGCTCAATTTTTAAGTCAGCGGTATAGTGACGGTCGTTGATCTTTCTTGATGTCAGAAGGTTCTGAGGTGGGTCAGGTTTTGATGGATAGTTGGCAGTGTCAGAGGTGACCGGGTAGATTCAGTGAGTAATGTGTTGACAAGTGGCATGAGGTGAGCCCATGTGCGGGTCTTACCTTTAAGATTCAGCGATTGGGTGACTGAGAAATGTTAGTGTCCTCTATATTTGGTGGTTCCAATAAGTTTTCCTTTGTTCTCTTATTTTCACAATAAAATGGTGATGTTCTAAGTGTTTTAGCAAATAAGCAAATACAGTGGTCGCTGAATCTCTAAATAGACTGGCAATAACATGAAACATTCAGCGAATAAGAGATAGCCTTAAGTTGCTAGTTCTCTGAATGGTTACTAGGGTTAGTTATTTCCTTTGTTCATTGATTCACAGAGTTAAGCTTGGGTTAGGTTTTTATTTCAAGAATGAGTGACACCTTGTCGAGTGTTTGCCAAATGTAAACTAGGATTCCTACAAGAGTTAAGTCATGAAGCCCGCAAAAGATGAGGATCTGACGGTGATGTTTTAAAGTTGATCAATATTTGAACGCTGACCATTGATATGCTATTGGTGCCATGAAAATAGTTGTTTCTTCTAGGATTTGAATATTTTAAGGGTTTGCAGCGATAGGAAGGACTGGTTTTTAATGTTTTAGCGGCTAGATCTGGTAGAATTGATTGTGTCAACTACTGCAGTATGGTCCAGAGGCTTGATTATTTATTTGCAAATGTTTGTACCATGATAGAATGGGTATGTAGTTTCTCAAGGCTTGTCACAGGAGAAGTGATTAGATTGATAAGTATGGCGTATGCCTGATTTGTAGTACTTTCTTGGAGAATTATCATAATTGGAGATCATTCTTGGATGTGATTGCTTTGTTTTCTCCCTGGAAATAAATTCTTGATTAATCTTGGTTGGTTTTGTGGGTGAAACCCTAACCCTTGCCCTAGTCATCCATAGCTTGTTGCATCCTAACCTGTTTAGGATTCTAAGATGACTAGTGGTATATATGGTAGTGTTTTTGATTTGGTAGGGGTTCTAGTTTTTGGTAATCTAAGGGGTTCTATTCTCTAGTTCCACACAGGTCCCTTTTTCCTATTCTTGGAGGATCCCTGTAGCTGCTCTATTATGAGTAGGTCTTAAGAGTGAATATTGAATATCTTTCTGCATAGAAAATTTCCATGTTTGTGTCTATAATTCCGAAACTTTGAAGCTTTGTATGTATTGAGACAGGTTCATTTTCAATAAGATACAGTGCAATTTCTATCTTATATGGTTATTGTCTCTTAGCTTTGTGTTCTATTCTTGTATGTTTCATCTGTAAGGCATCTAGAGCATACTAGTTGAAAGGCAACTATCTAATTGTTTGTGAGTTTCTTTCAAGGAAAGGATTAAATCCTCATATGCAATTTCAAAGAATAGACATATGTGTTAAGATTTTGATGATAGCAAGATAGGGTTAACATGATAGTTTGTAAGGCATCCTATCCAAATTGCATGTAGTTTGTAAGGCATTCTACTATATTTCCTTGAGATCTTCCTGTGAATTTATATTCAAACTCTTTTTCCCAATGGAATAGGCACTAGTTGGATATTTGTTATGTAGTCATGATTAAGACATTAAAAACAAAATTTCATTAACATTTCATTTCAGTTTCTAAGTTTATGCATACTGTGAAAGGACTATATCAAGGTGATATAGTTCAGTTTGTTGATTCCTTGAAGAGAGAATTAGAGGTTAACCTTCCTTGAGTTAGACTCAAAAAAAGAAGAAGGATTCACTTCCTTATTCCATGGTCGATGTTGTTACATTTATAGTTTCTATTGTCAAGCTCTATATCAGGAGATTCTTAGCTACCTACAGAGTGATCTTTTGTTGAAGTAACTTGAAGCCTAAATGGTATGATAGTGAAGACCTTATCCACTAATCAAGTGTTTACTTGAAATATAGTAACTTATTCATAGGCAATACTCGCTTGAGTCCTATGGAGCTCAAAGCAGAAGGAGGATCTTATCCAATCCTCATCAATTAGGCTTTTCCTGCAAACTTTGAGACCTTTTTAACTGAGAATCTAGCCCATACCCTTGCCAAGTTTGACCCACAAGAAAAATCCATAACAGATTGGCGACTCCGCTGGGGAATTATAAAAATATTTTGTTAAGATATAGGGTTTAGTTGAGCCAGGGCTCCTATCCTATGCAAACTAGCTGGTTACCATTAGCACTTATATTTATTCCCAAGTAGTTGGGTGGTGACTTACCAAATCTCTACACCAGTGTAATTGAGGTTTTAAAAAATCATAATGAGTATGAGAAGTACTAGAGCCTAGAAAAGGGATCACCTAGAAGAAAATTTGGAAGATGGACTCCCAAATATGTCCAGGCAAGTAAGAAAGGATAGAAATACAAATGATATGTCTTTAACATGGAAACAAAAGGGAAATACAAGGAGAGAGGATCCTGTTCAAGTAAATCAAGAGGAAAATACCTCTGAATATGAGGAAGCAGTTGATTTGGGTTTGAATTAGTATGAAGACTATTACTCACCTTCTGAAAAGGATGGAAGAAGTGCACAACCTCATAGAAGAAATATCCCTAGGAATGATAAATGATTTAGAAACTAGAGTATGAATAGGAAAGGTTTTTCCCCCTTTTCTTCACAAGACCATAAAATATTAAATGATCACCAAGAAGAGGTCCCTTCCCAAGAGTCCTCATCTGAAATAACCCTTCCCGATTCTAAGGAAATCTTTGAAGAAGTATTTGAATTAGAAAGAAAAATCCAGGAGTAGATTCAAATAAGGCAGAAAAGAGAGAAAGAAAAGGAGGAAAAGATTAGACATGTTATGATCAGATTAGAGCAATTGAAGAAGCAATTGTTAGATCTTGAGGCCATGAATCAGGTTCCTGTGACAGAACAAGTAGAAGATCAACCTATTGTCCAACAAATTTATGACATAAGAAATCCTAGGGACAAAGTTAAACAAAAGGCTATAGGGGTTTCAATAAATGAACCAAATCATGCCATGAAGTCCTTAGATCAAGCAACAAGATTAGAGGTTGACTTAGAAGAGGCAAAAAGAAAACAAGAATTGTTGGAAAAAGAGTTAGAAAAGGTAGAGATTGAAGCCACTGCAACTGAGATGGAAAGAAAGATTCATTTCCTTAAGAAATCTTTTGGACCCATTAATGCACTTTCCACTTCTCAAACATAAGATGCAAATGTGTTGAATACTGCCAAAACATCAGGTATGCCTAAGACTTCTACTATTTTGAATATTCAAACATCCACATCTCTAGGTGCTGGCCCTTCTCAAGTAGGTCCCATTCATGAGAGGCATAAACAATTGGTATTTATTGGGATTACTAGTTACCCAAATCCCATCCCTAATGAAATTAGAAAAAAGCTACCAAAATTCATTAGAAGCAATGCAGTTACTTGTGAGGAACATTTGAAAAGTTTCATTGATATAATAGATGACTACAACATTGAGCCTGATGATGTGATCATGAAACTTTTTGTCCAATCTCTGACTGAAGATGCTAGAGATTGATTTAGAAATCTACCTCACGCTAGCATATGTTCATGGGATCAGTTCAGGCAATTTTTCAAAGAACAGTATGGTGATAAAACCAATGAAGGCTTCATGCTTAATGAATTCAACAACATAAAAAAGAATCCAAATGAGGATGTTGTTGAGTTCAATGTTAGATTTCAAAAAGCTATGCATAAATTGTTGCAAGTCATCAGACTAGATGACAAGATTTGTTTGGTCACCTACCTGAATGTTTTTGATTCAAAAATGGGATATTTGTTGAGAGATAAGAACCCTAGAAATCTTGCAGAAGATTACAAGTTTCTATCAATATAAAAAGCAATAGAAGAATATTAGGGAAGTTGGGAAGGAGGGAAGATTATAAGCCTTTAGTCTCAAATAGAAAGGAGCCAAGGAAGTCTAATACAAAACCAAAAGATGATGATAGTTTGAAGAAAATCTTGAAAGCAATAAAAGATTTAAAGCCTAGTCTAGCAAGAAATAGTAGAGTACAAGTAAATGATAGGCCATCTTTAAATAACTTCAACAAGTTACCAAGAATGTAGAACTATCCCTAGAACACTCAGTGGAAAGATGGGAAGCCAGTGCTCCCTAAAAGAAAGGATAAACCAAATGATAAGACCCCAGACCCCTTGCATAGAAATATAGTAAATGTTAATGATGATTTTCCTTGGTGCATTGTTTGCCAATCACCTCATGATCCTTATCACTGTGCAATTTCTCAAAGTGTTTCTGCAGATGAGGATCAAGACAACAACAATGAGGAGTCTTATGATGATCAAGGATGTGGTATGACTTCTTCATACATATATGATGAATTAGACTCTGCAGAGGAAGATGAAGGGCAAGATGTTGGTAATTCCCAAGTGAAAAATGAAATTTATCATTAGCAAGTGTTTTCTGATGAAGAAGACAGTCACCTTGATGTGGTCCAGTGCAACACTTTAAGAGATGATGAGCTAGTAGTGTTGAGAAGACCTTATGATGAAGAAATTGCACAAATCATAGCAGACATGGTGACTCAAGCCAAAAGCAATTATAATTTGAGAAATAGGGTGGTAGGTAGTCCAAGTGGTAGGCCTGCTGAAATTTTCATCAAGAAAATAGAAAAGGATGAAAAACAAGCCTAGGATAAGCAAAAGGTTGCAAAAATTGCTAACAAAAACAAAGTGAAGAAAAATGTCACCTTCAATAAGCCAACAATTGCTTACAAGGTAAAAGCCAAGCCTTTTGTAGATATTGTTTCTTCTTTGCAAAAGGAAGTAAAGATTCAGAGTAAAGATAGTCCTAATCTGATTACAAATGAAGAAAATAAGGAGGATACTATCATTAAGCAAGATGTAGTTGACCCCAAATATGTTCCCATTGACATGAGAAAATTATTGTCACAAATCACTGTCAAGGTCCCCTTATTAGAAATGATGAGGATAGAAGAGCATAAATTCAAAGCTTTGAGTTGGGTGAAAGGAACTTTTCCTTCTGATGCCCAAAGTTCCACCAAGGCTAGTGAGATGGCAACTACAACAAATGATTCAATTGAGAACTAGTGTGGGGAGATCATCTCTGAGATCCCACAGATTTATTTGGATACTAATGTTGCAAGTACTGTGACAGGAACTATTGATCCTTTCTTTATGTCCCTAATAGTAAATGTAAAGTTGTTAAGAAATTGTATGATTGACTCAGGAGCCTCTAATATTGTTATGCCTGTAGAAGTAATGAAATCTTTGGGTCTAAAAGTAGATACACCTCATGGGAGATGTCAGGCTATGGATTCAAGAGAGATCCCTATTATTGGTACTATAAAAGCACTTCCTTACAGGTTGGAAGCTTTCCCTGATAAGTTGTTAACAATGAGTGTTCTGGTAGTTGATATCCCACCTCATTATGGGATGTTATTATTGAGAAACTGGAGTGATGCAATGGAAGGTAGTATTCAGTGTAATTTGTCCTTTGCAACTTTCAATATTGATGGTGACAATGTGAAAGTATCTAGAGAAGGTAGGACCCCACATATGATTGAAATAAATGATGATCATTTAGATTTTTGTGTGGATGTTGACATGCAAAATTTCAAACTAGAAGAGACTATTCCACCAGTGGAAGAGATAGATCCATTGGTTGCAGAACTGAAAAAATAGCAAGATGGACTATGGCAGATGCATTTTGATGGAGCATGCTCAAAAGAAGGCTCAGGAGTTGGAGTCCTATTCATATCTCCATCAGGTACCACTTTTAAGTATTCATTCTCATTGACTTTTCAATGCACAAATAATAATGTTGAATATGAAGCATTGTCTTTGGGATTGAATATTGCTATCAAGCATGGGATAAAATGTTTAAAGGTTTTTGGTGATTCTGAGCTTGTGGTGGCACAAGTTTGATCTAAATATGATGTTAAAAATGATAGACTGAAATTGTACAAACATGTAATATGGGATTAGATTGAAATGTTGGATGCTTTCAATATATGTTGGGTAGAAAGATCTAGAAACATTATGGCAGATTTTGTAGCAAATGTTGCTTTAAAGAGAGATGATTCAATTTTGTTTGGGGTGTCAATTCTTGAAGTAAAAAGTAGGCCATTTGTTCCAGACAACATTTACAATTGGTAGGTCTTTTTGGATGATCATGACATCCTAAGATTTATCCAATGTCTTGACATATATGAGGATCAACCTATAGACTGCAACACATTGGTTGAGGAAGTTGAAGGTAAGGACATGGTTATGGGAAATAAGGTGATCTAGTTGAGTTCAAATAATATCCCTAAGAGCTTAACTGAGTTAAAAGCATTGTATAGTAGTCAAAATGATCATATGTCAAAAATTAGTAATGCTAATATAGAAGATCTAGAGGAAGTGAATTTGGGATCACCTAATGCACCTCAAATGGTCTATATTGGAAAAGGATTAGCCCCTCAGCTGAGAGATAATTTGATAAAGTTGTTGAGAAAGTACAAGCATGTGTTTGCATGGTCATATGATGATCTAAAATCCTACAGAAAGGATCTCTTCCAACATGAAATCCCATTGAAGCAAGATGTCAAACCATTTAGGCAGAAGCAAAGGCCCATTAACCCATTATTGGCTCCTAAGATGCAGCAAGAGCTAGTCAAGTTGAGTGATGTAGAAATAATTCAACCTATAAGGCATTCGACTTGGGTATCTAATTTAGTCCTAGTCAGAAAGAAAAGTGGTGACATTAGATTATGTGTGGACTTTAGGAATCTAAATGTTGCATCATTGAAGGACAACTATTCACTACCCAACATGGAGGTGATGTTGCATAAGGTCACTGGATGTGAGTTATTGTCTATGATGGATGGTTTCTCTGGATATAACTAGGTGTTGGTGAAAGAATCTGAACAATTCAAAACTGCATTCACAACACCTTGGGGAACCTATGTATATGTCAGAATGCCATTTGGCCTCAGAAATGCTAGAGCAACTTTTCAAAGAGCCATGGATGTTTCTTTCAAAGAGTATATAGACTTGTTCATGGTTGTGTACCAGGATGATTTGACTACTTATTCCAAGGAGGCTAATGATCATTGTTTACATCTAGAAAAGATTTTTGTCAAAGCTCTAGCATATGGTGTGTCCCTGAATCCTAAAAAGTGTAACTTTACAGTCAAAGAGGGAAAATTGTTAGGGCATATTGTATCATAGGAAGGAATAAGAATTGATCAAGAGAGAGTGGAAGCCATCAAGAAAGTTTCTACACCAAAAAGTCTCAAGGGTGTACAGTCCCTTTTAGGGAAGATCAATTTTGTTAGGAGTTTCATTGCAAATTTTGCTGAAATTGTCAAACCCATAGTAAATTTGCTAAAGAAAGATGTGAAGTTTCAATGGATTGTAGAAGCTCAAGGTGCATTTGATAAAATTAAAGTAGTGCAATAGGCACCTATGCTTAGGTCTCCTGATTATACCAAGCCCTTCTCCCTCTTTTCTTTTGCATCATTCCACACCATTGTTGATGTACTATTGCAAAAGGACAATGAGGGCTTTGAGCATCCAATTGCATTTTTTAGTAAATCTTTGTAGGTTGCTGAACTGAATTATAAGATGATGGAAAAATAGGCATATGCACTGGTAAAAGCAATCAAATCCTTCAGACCTTATCTGGTTTGTTCCAAGGTTATCGCATATGTCCCTCATGTAGCAGTTAAAGATGTCCTCACTCAGTCTGAAGTTACTTGTAAGAGATGAAAGTGGATCACTAGGATTCAGGAATTCAATTTGGAAATCCAGATCACTAGATTAGTAAGAGGACAGGGCCTAGAAAATTTAATGACTGAGGAAAATATGGATTTGGTCCAGGTTAATAATGAGGGAGTTTCAGACAAAACAATTACAAGTATTGAGTTGCAACCATACTATGTTGATATTGTATATTTCATAACAAATGCTAGATGCCCAGAGTACATGACAGATAACCAAAAGAGATCCTTAAAATTGCAAGCTCAGAAATATACATTGATACAAGGGGACTTGTATTGGAAAAATAGAGATGGAGTCTTATTGTTTTGTCTTGAAAAATATCAGACTTTGAAGGTTTTAAATGAAATGCTTGCTAGCGTTTGTGGAGGTCATTATTCAGCAAAGACTACTTCCCATAAGATTTTGAGGGCTGGATATTTTTGCCCTACATTGTTTAAAGATTCATTCCAGTATGTTAGAAAATGTGAAGCTTGTCAGAAATTTTCTTCTAAATTAAAGTACTCAGGAGAACTATTGTTAAACCCAATAACTACCGAGGCACCATTTGCTATGTGGGGAGTAGATTTCATAGGTGAGTTTGTTGAGAAATCTAGTGGAGGACATAGTTATATACTTTTTGCAACTGATTATTTCACTAAGTGGATAGAAGCTATCCCTACAAAAAGGGCAACAAGTAAAGTGGCGATTGATTTCTTACTTGACAATATTTTGACCGAATTTGGTGCCCCCATGAAGTTGATCACATATAATGCAATGTGTTTCAGATCAGATGAGTTTAAGGAGTTTTGCAAAGACAATGGAATCATGACATCTTATTTGTCTCCTTATCATCCTCAAGCAAATGGATAGGTTGAATCTAGCAACAAAAGTATCATGACAATTTTGAAGAAAACACTTGAGAAAAATATGAGAGCTTGGCATTCAAAGTTGAAGTTAGCCCTATGGGTAGATAGTATTATAGTGAAGAAAGCCACTAGGAAGTCTCCCTTTGAGCTTGTATATGGTCTTCAGTCAAGGTTACCTATAAACAATCTGATTCCACTTTATCAGTTTATTCAAGATGAGGAATTGGATGTCACAGAGCCAATGCAGGATAGAATTATGCAGTTGACTAAGTTAGATGAACTGAGAAGAGAAAGTCAAAAGAGCAATATCAAGTTGCAATAGAAGATGAAGTACCTGTTTGAAAAAAGAGCAACTACTAGAAAATTCAAAGCAGATGATTTGGTACTTTAGTGGAATGTGAGAGTAGAAGATAAAGGGAAGCACAAAAAGTTTGAATCATTGTGGCTTGGTCCTTATGTGATTCATGAAAGTTTTGGGAAAGACTCCTACTTGTTGAATAATTTGAATGGTGAAGTTTTTGAATTTCCAGTGCATGGGCAATTCTTCAAGCCCTTCTTCAATTAAGTTTTTGATTCTCATGCATATGTAAATATTTTGTAAATCTTGTATAGGTTTGTTTCCCTTTGGGTCATGTGTTTTTGTCAAGTTCTAGGTTAGTGTGGTTTTTAGTCTGTGTCCTAGAGATCTATGGTTCTTGTTCAAACTTGCATTTCAACATCCTCAGATGGAGCCACTATTGGCACCTGCAAAATTTTTCATAGTTTCATATTTGTTTTCTTTGGTCTATGCAATGTTTTCCTTGTTCCCAGCTTGAAAACCTAGGTCAATTTTCATATTTATAGCCGTTGAAGGAAAAACAACCCTAAAAATCCTTGGCCTTGTTCTATTTCCTCATTACCTTTTTTAGGCCACTTAAGTGATTTATAGCACATGTGCACTTTTCCCCTCCCAGTTAGTCACTTGTTCACTAAGTCCTCCAGTGGTTAGCATTTTTATTTGGCAATTACATGACTATTTGGTCACGTAGTCTCCTTCTTCCTAGCGGTTATATCTTAGTATTCAATGACCCAGCGAGTAGCGATTACCTTTTCCTTTAGTCACTGAATCACGTAATGGTGGGCCTTCTTCATAAGAGATAATACATGTGGACCTGTGTCAGTTAGATGCTAAGGTGTTAATCGGTTATTAGCTGCTAGGTAGTGACATGGAGTTTGACACGGGTCCTGATTTTTAGTTTCATAAGATCAACAACTGGCATAAAAGTGCAAGGAATACTCTTCCTCTATCAGATCATGTGATGTCTATTGATTTGGCATCAGACTGAAAAGGATTACAGTGGGTCCATTTTCCAACTGTGTGCAAATGGCAATTTTTCATTGGTCGAGTACAGTGAGTTGGACATTCTATCAGCAACACCCGATTCTTAGTAGATTCAAGATCTACGGTGGGTGCATGATCTTAAGGAATCTCTTGAGCCCATGAGATCTTATGCAGACTGTCTGATTCTCTAGCAAGCTTATGTCAACATCACGGTGGGTCTGATTTGCCAAGTCATTTTGGGTGCCAGGTGTTGCAGATTTGTTTGTGTCTGATTGGTTAATGTGGAAAATGAAGGCAATGATGTTAGTGGGCCCAAGGTCTTTAGTCTGTGGAGTAGGTTAAAGTCTGACATGATCTTGTGGCTATCGTTATACCACAAGGATAACATGCTTGATTTTTAAGTCAGCGATATAGTGATGACCATTGATCTTGCTTGATGTCAGAAGGGCCTAAGGTGGGTCAGGTTTTGATGGATAGTTGGCAGTGTTAGAGGTGACCGGGCAGATTCAGTGAGTAATGTGTTGACAGGTGACACAAGGCAAGCCCATGTGGGGGTCTTGCTTTTAAGAATCAGCGATTGGGTGACTGAGAAATGTCAGTGTCCTCTATATTTGGTGGTTCTTATAAGTTTTCCTTTATTCACTTACTCTCACAATAAAATGGTGATGTTCTAAGTGTTTTAGTGAATAAGCTAATACAGTGGTCACTGAATCTCTAAATAAACTAGCGGTAACATGAAACATTTAGCGAATAAGAGATAGCCTTCACTCGCTAGTTCTCTGAATGGTCACTAGAGTTAGTTATTTCCTTTGTTCACTGATTCACTTAGTTAAGCTTGGGTTAGGTTTTCATTTCAAGAATGAACGATGCCTTGTTGCGTGTTCACCAAATGTAAACCAGGATTCCTACAAGAGTTAAGTCATGAAGCCCGGGAAAGATGAGGATCTAACAGTGATGTTTTAAAGTTGATCAAGATTTGAATGCTAACCGTCGATATGCTACTAGCACCAAGAAAATAGGGGTTTCTTCCAGGATTTGAATATTTTAAGGATTTGTAGTGATAGGAAAGACTGGTTTTTAATGTTTTAGGGGCTGGATCTGCTAGAATTGAGTGTGTTAACTGCTCCAGTATGGTCCAGAGTCTTGATGATTGATTTGTAGATGTCTATACCATGACAGAATGGGTATGCAATTAGTTGAGGCTTGTTGTAGGTGAAGTGATCAGATTGATAAGTATGGTGTATGCCTGATTTTTAGTACTTTCTCAGAGAATTATCATAATTGAAGATCATTCTTGGATCTAATCGGTTGGTTTTCTCCCTTGAAAAAAATTCTTGATTGATCTTGGTTGGTTTGGTGGGTGAAACTGTAACCCTTTCCCTAGTCATCCGTAGCTTGTTGCATCCTAACCTGTTTAGGATTCCAAGATGACTAGTGGTATATATGGTAGTGTTTTTGATTTAGCAGGGGTTCTAGTTTTTGGTAATCTACGGGGTTCTATTCTCTGGTTCCACATGGGTCCCTTTTTCCTATTCTTAGAGGATCCCTGTAGCTGCTCTATTATGAGTAGGTCTTAAGAGTGAATATTGAATATCTTTCTGCATAGCTGATTTCCATGTTTGTGTCTAGAATTCCTGAACTTCGAAGCTTTGTATGTATTGAGATAGGTTCATTTTCAATAAGATATAGTGCAATTTCTATCTTATATGATTATTGTCTCTTAGCTTTGTGTTCTATTCTTGTATGTTTCATCTGTAAGGCATCTAGAGCATACTAGTTGTAAGGCAACCATCTAATTGTTTGTGAGTTTCTTTCAAGGAAAGGATTAAATCCTCATATGCAATTTCAAAGAATAGACATATGTGTTAAGATTTTGATGATAGCAAGATAGGGTTAACAGGATAGTTTGTAAGGCATCCTATCCAAATTGCATGTAGTTTGTAAGGCATTCTACTATATTTCCTTGAGATCTTCCTGTGAATTTATATTCAAACTCTTTTTCCCAATGGAATAGGCACTGGTTGGATGTTTTTTATGTAGTCATGGTTAAGACATTAAAAACAAAATTTCTTTAACATTTCATTTTAGTTTCTAAGTTTATGCATACTGTGAAAGGACTATATCAAGGTGATATAGCTCAGTTTGTTAATTCCTTGAAGAGAGAATCAAAGGTTAACCTTCCTTGAGTTAGACTCACAAAAAGAAGAAGGATTCACTTCCCTATTCCATGGTTGATGATGTTACATTTATAGTTTCTATTGTCAAGCTCTATACCGGGAGATTTTCAGCTACCTACAAAGTGATCTTTTGTTGAAGTAACCTGAAGCCTAAATGGTATGATAGTGAAGACCTTATCCACTAATCAAGACTTTACTTGAAATATAGTAACTTATTCATAGGCAATACCCACCTGAGTCCTGTGGAGCTCAAAGCAGAAGGAGGATCTTATTCAATCTTCATCAATTAGGCTTTTCTTGCAAACTTGGAGACATTTTTAACTAAGAATCTAGCACATACCCTTGCCAAGTTTGACCCACAAGAAAAATCCCTAACACCTCATAGACTTCTTGAGCTCTCACTTTTGCAATATCAGATAGATTTGTGAATTCATTATCAAAAGTGCTCATTACCTTCTTTTCTTTCTCTATAGGATCTGCTTTTGTAATATGTGTAGTTACAATGCTTTGTAACTTCTCAGTTAAATCCTTCAAACATCCTTCAAGACTTTTCACTTTCTTGTTCTTTCCAATGATTTTATTCAAGGATGTGATCAATTCCAACTGATCATCATCATCTACTTCCTTTTCTAGATTCTCAATCATAGATCCAATCTTATTCTACTTTCTAGTCTCAAGAGTAAGACTAAAGTTTTCTTTGGTGGGAATGGGTACTTGTTCCTTTGTTTCTTTAGGTTCTTTAGCAATGGTTTCGGTCTTCTCTACTTCTTTAGATGTATTCGGTTCATCAAGAGCTGAATTATCAACAATGTTCTCCAAATTATTGAATACATTCTCATTAGTATCCAAGGTGATCTTTGTTCCTTCTACATTCATAGATTCATCTTCAATGTTAATGGCTACAGGAGAGGGAATGTCATCTTTTTTTTCTTCACCTACTTGCTCTGCTGCAACTGATGGTTCTCCAAGAATTTTTACGATAACCTTGATAATTGCTTGCTCTGTATCAGAATTAACTTCTTCATATCTTCCTCCCATAATTAGAATGGTTCTCCTTTTGGTTCTCAGATGGGTGCTTAAGGCCTTCAAGATCTACTTCAGGTGTGCTTCATCTCTCACCTCACAAAGCTTCCTCACAAGATTTTTTCTCATAGTTTTGTCTTCCTCAAATGCTCTCTGCTTCCTATTTATAAGTTTATTGTACAAATCATCAGGTATCTGACCCTGAATAGTATCAAACTTCTTATTAGCCAAAATCATATGCTTTACAACTGCATTCTCTACGTTAAGTCTATCTGAACAATCATGAAGATTATAGTACTTGTTCATTCTTGTAAAGTCTCCATCCTCAATGATCTGTTCATTAAGCTTTTCAACTTTGGGTTTCCAAGCTTTCTTCTTAACAATAGTGTCATCATCTTTTATTTCTACAATTTTTCTTGGAACTGGTTGCACTAAAGTTTTATGTCTCTTTCCTAGTCCAGTAGCAATTTCCTTTACTCTTTTTCTAGGTGTGGAGGAAGAGGATCTAGTGGATATCTTAGCTTCTTGATCCTTCTCAATATCTTCCACTTTCACCTTCACTAGTGGTTCTTCCTTCTTTACTGCAATTGATGATAAAGGTGGAATAGTCAAAACTTCATTATGTCCACTCTCTCTGATTGCTACTACTATTTTCTTTGCTATTACAAACTCATGCTCTGTCAAACCTATATCTTTCAAAATTTTATTTATAGTTCTCTCAACTCTCTTCTTAGATTGCTTCTCTTCAATTAAGGGCTTTACAGAGTTGAAGTTCTCCTCAATAGTTCCAAACCTGTTACACTAATTTTCCAAGTTACACTTAAGTATCCTGCTAACATACTCTTCTATCTCAACCTTAGATATCTCATAGCCAAGAGGGTCTATGAACTCTGTTCTAGGCTCTACTACTTCAATATAGGTAAAGTTAGTATCAACCATAAAACATATGTCATCTTTATACTTCTCCACAAGAGACTATGGAATCCTTGATCTGTTAGTTACCAAGTTCTGAAATGTCTTCATTACCAACATTGCACTCTCATTTACTTTATCAATAACATGTCTCATATATACTCTATTAATCCTTTCCATTGTTGTTTGTCCATCATTCCAGTCACTTGAAATGGTGTAAGGAAATCTTCTTAATAGATGAAAAAACATGTAAGTGGTCAAAGATGAAAATCTAAATTGTGCATACTTTGTCTTCTTAATCTTCTCCAAGTTCTCAAAACAATGGTATTCTCAGAATTTCATACATATCAACTTGCACTTTGTCAACACACATTAAATAAGCTACATGTATCATTCTAGCTACCATGTCATCCTCTCTTGAATTTGCACAAAACTTTATGGTTAGGATCTTGCATAGGTATCTCACATCATCTTGTTTGATCTTACTAATCACAATTTTCCTCTACCATTATAGGATGAATTTGTGTTATCAATGAATATTTTCCTCATGTTTTTCTCATTTAAAAGAATAGCTCCAGTTTTAGATAATCTAGTGACTTCATGAATCAAATCAGCTATAATATCTATCACTCTATCTTCTAACCAAAACTTTCCATTATGAATTCTGCTCAGGATAATCTTAGTACATTCTTCATTGTCAAATTCATACTGCAATGCATAATTAACAATTTTATTGTCTTTCAAATATTCAAAACCTTATTTTAGTGTCATATCCTAATTGTAAATCTTTTGGTATTCATTTGTGAAATCACTATCACTGATAGTCTCTAGTTTGCATCCAAGATAACTTCTGACATTTTCTAAATGAAAAACTCTATCTAGTACGTATGATAAAGCTAACCTAGGATCATCTTCCAAGGGTTCTACTAGTTCCCTTTTCAACTTAGGTCTATTCTTATCTCTGACATTGTGTATTAAATAAACATCCATGATTTCTTCTAATTCCTTCACTGATTTAAAGATCTGTAAAGTAAAATACATTTATTTCATGATTTTAGGGCTTGCATAGATTCGGCACAAAATTCTTCTCCAAATCCTTGCAAAATACATCCAATCACTGCTCTTTGATCTCCTTAACACTTTTATTCACTTTGATGATCAAATGATACTAATCATGACCTTTTATTACTTCAATCCAAATTAGATCTGACATCGCATTCAATTCTTTTGCTTCTTCTTTCCAAAAAGTTGTTTCTGCTAACCTGCAAAACTTAAAACTTCTTGCGATCTTCCAAAACATAATATTTTTCTTTGTGCTCTTAACCATAACATTAGAACATCATAAAATACCTTACATTAACTATGCAAGACTCAACTCATCATATATCTATGTCTACACTAATCTAAGTTCCTAATCTAATGTAATTTTCATAAATTAAGTGCTTTGAGATAGGTTGGGTAAGGATTCATTCTTACCACTTCATACTTCACCTTTCTGATTACCTTCAATGTTGAATATGTCTCCTTGATCTGTGCTTTTAAAAAACTTCACTTCATCTGAATTACTATAACTTCCTTTCTATATGTTACTTGCATCTTCATTTCTTCTTGCATGATTTCTAGGGTTAGGGTTAGGATGAAAACTTCATTGTTCATTTTGCAAAACCATGTTGTATGTCCAATCTTGTTGTATATCTGACAAAAAATTCCATTATTTCCATATCTTGGTCCAAGTGGATTGATCTGTGATCTGTAGTTTCTAGCAATGTGTCCAACCTTGTTGCATCTATAACATACTACATTTCTTTTGTTCATATCTCCAATAGGTTTGTTATCTGCATTGTTAGTATTCCTAAACATTCTACTATTATTGTTATTCTCAATAAATTTAGGTTTCCTACATTCAATAGCTCTATGTCCAAAACCATTACAATTATAACAATAACCATTAAGAGGTTTAAATTACTTACCTGTGCAATCTCTCTTCATATGACCAATAGAATTACAAGCAAAACATCTACCTTTGAATTCTCTTTGCATACCTTTGGGTGATTCCTCTTGCTTTGGTGATTCTTCTTCTTTAGGTGTATCTTTAGATTTGTTGATCTCATCAGACTTCTTCTCATTTGTTCTTTCAGATATTTTTAGATCTGGTTCCTTGCTTTCATCATTTTCTTTAAGAGTGCTAATTCCAAGACCAGTCTTATCATAGAATGGTTTCTGAAAAGATGCTTGTTCATCAATCTTCTCACTAGTTGAATATAGCCTTTCAAGTTATTTTTTGGATTGATTCAGTTCACCTTTCACAATCTTTTTGTATTTCTCAAGTTCAGATGTTACTTTTGCAAGTTTAGATTTTAGTCCTTCATTTTGAGTCTTTAAACTTTCATTCTCAAATTTCAGATTTACTTCATTCTTTCTATTTCCATATTTCAAACTAAGCTTCAAATTTTCTATCTTCAGTTCATGCTTAATGAACTCATTTTCTTTTTCTAAATTGTCATCACAATCTTCAATAAGAACTTCAGATTCTTTTTTAGATTTCAGATCTTCCAACTTGTTTTTCAGTTTCTCAACGAGGTTCTTTGCATCATCATATTTCCCTTTCTGAGTGTCTGTTTCATTAGTAAGCATATCAATCTATTCAAGAGCTTCTTCAAGATTCTTCTGTAGTTGATCCATATCCATAGATATCTTACTCAAGCTATTAGGATTTCCTTGAATGATTCTTTTCTGAGTAACTAAACTTTGATACCAATTGTTAGAAATAGGGAATACTAAGAGGGGGGGGGTGAATCAGTATTCTACAAACTTTATCTTTTGCCCAAATATGGATATAACAAATTATCTTTACAAATGCATAACATAAGAAGCTAAACAACATGCATAGTAATAAAACTAAAGAACTCATAACACATGATTTGTTCTCAAGGAAACCCCGGCCAAGGGAAAACCCGGTGGGGATGGTACCCACAAAGATCCACTAATCAAAAGTATCATGTTAAGGATGTTGACCTTGTTAGGAGTCTATTACAAGCATATAGTGTATCAGTCCTGATTAAGGGACTATAGGCCTTGTTAGAAGCCTCAACCCTGTTAGGAGTTGGTAGTACAAAATGTGATTACCAGCTAAGCCCACTGCCCAAACAAGTAATGTACAATATACACTGATTACAAAAATAGGTCAAGGTACATAACCTTATACTACTTGCATCAATATTTGTTCATTTCTCTTACACTGTCGCTATTACATATGCATCATATATTTTGCATCATATCACTACTTCATTACATCTCTTGTCAACTATCAACAACTATTTCTTTTCTTAAAATTAAAATTACATTTATACAAATAGCTTTATCCAAGATTAAACATCTAGGATGTTGTCCCTTTATATTTTTAAGTCATTATTTTGATAAACAAAATAATCCCTTAACTCTTTACTAATTCTGTCTTCATATTCTATCTTGTCAGCTTCACACTATCTTCAGTAAAACTATCATAACTTCTTCATGCATGCCATACTAACTTTCACTCTAAGATGGGTATCCAATAGACATAATAGAGTCTATGTTCAAGTGCACAAGCCTTGAACTTACTCTAGTTAACATCAAAAACAAAAACTATGTCTAGGTGCACTAGTAAAAATACTGTTTCACACTCAGACAAATTTGAAATGTGCTCTATCATACTTTCTCTTTGACCTGTGTGATCTTCATGTGGATCATATGTTTCCATAACGACAACATATATGTAATCAACTCAGCCAAATTTCCAACATTATTTTTCTTGGGCCCAAAGTCAGCCTATTTGATATTATAGATTAGATCGGCCCCTTTGGTAAAAACCTTTTGGCTCCTACATATAGGAGATTGGTTCTTGAGAGAAGACCACCGAAGACATAATGTGTCTCTTCTCCAAGGATCATCAAACATAGTAGGCCATCTACAAAATTATCTAGGGCATCAAATTCATCAAGAAGCTATGATTTTTCATTGTAAAATAGAGAGAACTCTCTACCCTAACAACAGTTCATCAATAACTCTTTGCCCTAATAGTAGTACATCAAGGGCTAAAATCTATACAATATCAACAAAGTCTAAGATATATAAATAGGCATTGTGACCTGATATTGTAAGGTGCAAATTCTAGACACTTACAGTACAAATTAGGAGTAGTCAACAATTAGATCATAAGGCACATAGCACTGGTCTATAGAATTCCAACTCAGGTCACATCTAGTGGATCAGATCTAAAGACTTCTTGAATAGACATCATGTGTTATAATTCAGGTACTATCTCTCTCATGCCTTAAGTTTAATTATGTGTTTAGTATTTAGAAGTGTTGGTGTCATTAATTATTCCTAATTACACTTTACTTAATCTTACTTAGTTAATGCATTGCATAGTAAGTTATGATTGAGACACCTAGGAGTGTGCATATCTAATAAGCACATGGTGTAGGAGAAATTCCACTTTTGGTGTGATAGTTTTCATCACATACATCTTTGTGTGTGAGATCCACCTTTTGTGCTCTTATCACATTATCATCCTAATCCATTGCACATACTCTATTGCATAATGGAGGATGATCCACATTTGGTGGACATGTGATTACACCTAGCATAGGTAATAGCTTATCAGCTCCTTATCATTGTCTCTTATCTCCTTTCCTATATAAGGAGGCCTATTATGTACATTTTAATTATGTCCATGATCAATAATATCATTCTTGCATCTTAATGCAATTGTCTTGCCTATCTCTTATGGAAGTTATCTTGGTCTTGCATTCGATCCTGGGGGTGTTGTAGAGTCACCTAAAACTCTAACATGGTATCAGAGCTCTCAAGGTGTGAAGACCTCTTCTCAAGAAGTGAAATCTTGGCTTGATTCAATTGTGGGTGTAGAATAAAGGTATTTGGACATCACCATTGCATAGTCTATTTGGAGAAAATTTGGGTTTTTGTATTTTGTGGCTTTCTATTGTAGGTAAATATTGTTATTTGCTCATGCAAATCAGAGATTGGCATCATATTAAGGAGGTCCAAAAACCCCTAAATCAAATTTTATTTCATCCAAATCGGACACCCGAGGCCAAATCTAGAGCTATTTCAATTTTGGAAGTGCGGCGACGGTGATTCAGAAAAAATAATTTCAGAGGCGATTTTCAAACAACAATATCTCAGTCATCTGGACTCCTTTTTTCAAGAAATTTTTTTGTTTTAGGGTAGAATTTCATGATTTACACAATGGTTTAGGTGGTTTCTGATCTTTGTTCCTGAATGTTTCTGAAAATCACAAATCTCAATTTTTGCAACTTCCAAGGCCTCGTTTGAGCTCATATGAACTCCTTTTTAGGTGCAATTTTTTTTTAAAGTGCATAATTTTTTCTGTATTTTCTAGATCTGGAATCAGATTTTAGTGACTGTGACCAAAAACTATACTTTTAGAAATTGGCTTAGTTTTTTCATTTGTAATGCATAAGCCTTAGCTTGGTCTTTTGCATAATGATCTAAGTCTATTATAGCTTGATTTTGGAGTGTAATAATTTGTTGATCTCAATTTGTAATGAGAGAAGTGTATCATTAATGTAATCATGGGTTATGAAACACATCCTGTAGTAGTACTTTTGACTAAGGATAATTATGAGTCATGGGCAAAAGGAATCATCACACATTGTAGATGGCTTAATCTCTTGCCTCATCTTTATGGACTCATTCCTGAGCCAAAGTCATAGGGGAAGCAATATTTTTGGGGAGAAAAAAATGCTCATATTATAAATTTGATTATTAGTAGCATTAGTTTGTGTCTCTTCTATGACATTTACCCCAAATTTAGAGGTGTTCAATGTCCACTAATAATTTTGACAATCATTTGGGATATTTTTGGTGATCCACATGTTCCTCCATTCCCAGATGATCTTGCTTCAGATTGCCTCATTCCTCTTGATGATGTAGACAATATTCCCTATGATGATTATACTTTAGATGCAATTGAAGAATTTGTAGCAATTGAGGGTGAGGATGATCCATTGGCTCCTCCTATAGCTCCTACTTCTCCAGTTGAGATCACACAATCATCTCTTGTTGGTGACTCCATTGATTCATTGCAAGATATATCTATTTGTCTTCTTGATTGGGATTCTTACTTGCCAGATATTGGTTCATTATTTGTGGAGTCTCATATTTTAGATTTGGGAGACATACTTGAGGGGGTTTCTCTTCTCTTTGATGATAGTTTCATCATAGTTGGAGATACTTCTTCACATTCTTTGGAGATTGACATTCTTGATTCTTCTTCTTCACTTGGTTTGTCACATGATGTGATATATTCTTTGAGATTGGAGAGGCCTATTCAGTCTTCAGAGATGTATATTTGGAGACCTTCTTCCTTATTTCATTTGGATATGGATTGGTTCATGGCATCATCATCATACTTCATTTGGATTCCACTTCCTAGTTCCTATCCAAAATGGGAACCACACCTACATTTGTACTTGGTATGTCTTCTTCCCAAGGGGAGAAATGTTGTTTGTAGTCATTGGAATATACTTTGTCTTCAAGCACTCACCATTTTTGTAGGAGATTCTTCATTATGGGGGGGATATCATGTCTCCAACTATCCTTCTTATGGGGGGATAATTATTTGTATATACATGATGTATGTAGTTCTTGGGGGGTCTTGAGTACTCCATCCATCCATGCATCTTGTTTTCTTCTCTCTTTTTGGGGGAGGGTTTTTCCCATGAGGTTTTCCCTCTTTCTCCACTTTTTGAGAGTTATTCATTTTGTACATGGGTACCTAACATGGCCTAGTTGCTGGGACCCATCTTGCATTGTGAGTTTAAGTGCATTCCCCTAAGTTGCACTTAAGGGGGGGTGTTGGTGTAATTAATTATTCCTAATTACACTTTACTTAATCCTACTTAGGTTAATGCATTGCATAGTAAGTTGTGATTGAGACACCTAGGAGTGTGCACATCTATTAAGCACATGGTGTAGGAGAAATTCTAGTTTTGGTGTGATAGTTTTCATCACATACCTCATTGTGTGTGAGATCCACCTTTTGTGCTCTTATCACATTATCATCCTAATTCATTGCACATACTTTATTTCATAATGGAGGATGATCCACATTTGGTGGACATGTGATTACACCTAGCATAGGTAATAGCTTATCAGCTCCTTATCATTGTCTCTTATCTCCTTTCCTATATAAGGAGGCCTATTATGTACATTTTAATTATGTCCATGATCAATAATATCATTCTTTCATCTTAATGCAATTGTCTTGCCAATCTCTTGTGGAAGTTATCTTTGTCTTGCATTTGATCCTGGGGGTGTTGTAGAGTCACCTAAAACTCTAACAAGAAGTCTTCATTCCTTGGTAAAATCTAAAAAATACTAACATGGTATCAGAGCTATGATATAGAAAAGATCTATTTCAGAGTTAGGAATTCAAGTTAAATTCTTTCAACTAAGCTGGTAATCATGTCTCTGGAATTAGACTTGAAGATAGGCTAGAGGGAGATGTTAACTTCACATCTTGGAAAATGAGGTTATTAATCATTCTAAGGGAATTAGAAATTATTTCAGTCATTGAAGGTCCTCCTAAAGAAAACATGGATGATGATGAAAAGAAGGAATGGAACAAAAACTACAATAAAGAAATGAGGATAATTGTTGATAGTGTTAAAGACCATCTTGTGCCAACTATTGCAAATCTAGAAAATGCATATGAGATGTTCACCTCTTTATTAGGCATGTTTCAAATCAACAATACAAATAGGGTCCTAGCCCTTAAAAATAACCTCTCCTAAATAAAAATGAATCAAGGGGAGTCCATCACTTCATACTTCATGAGGATCAATGATTTAAGGAATCAACTATAATAAATTGGGTTCAATTATGATAATAAAGAGCTTGCTGTAACAGTTGTCAATGGATTGCCTATTACTTGGGAAGCATTCATTCAAGGGAAATTAGTGCTCATTCTAGATTACCTACTCTTGATAGACTAAAGACCAATTGTCTTCAAGAAGAAGCAAGATTAATATCAAGAGGCTCAATCTTCAAGAAAGACATTCAAGTTCTTTTCTCCCAAAACTCTAAGGGGGACGCAGGAAAATTCAAAAGGAAGAGGGAATATCAAGAGAATGAAAATGAAGGAAGTTAAAAGGACAAAGGGGGAAAGAAGCACTTTAAGAAAAGGAAACCTTTCAAGAAGGACTTCTCTAAAACTAAATGTTTTAAATGTGAGAAGTTTGGTCATATGGCTGTGGATTGTCCTGAGAGAAACAACTTTCAAGCATCCTTTGTGGAAGTAAATGTACCCGAATCAAAGCACTTTGCACTTTGAGAGGGAGTTTATATATGGGCTCACATGTGAAATAATCTAAGTTATAAACTCCTTCTGCTGGTTGCTTACATCTATATATGTTGTCTACAAGAAACATACTTTATGTTGTAGCTCTATCATACTTATATTATATATGTACATTAATGTATGGGTGGCAACATTCATGCTTGGTATATTTTTTTTTGACTTGCATATTTTATGTTTTTACCTTGTTTATCCTATGAACCTATAGTAGGAAACTATATGAGTATATACATCTCTTGGTTCATGTTAGCATTGGAATATGTTAGCATTAATTTGTATATCTCCCTTGACTCATTTATGATTGCTAGATGGTTGCTAGTTACTATGTTCCTACATTATTGGTTGAAACATTCTTACATTAACATATGTTATTATCTATATTACATCTTGCTGTGTTCACATTACATCTGGTTAGATGTTGGTTATCTTTAGGTGAATAAGACTTATGTGATTATTCTTATGCACAAATGCTAGATAAATTATGTTGGTTGTATGGGGCATACATCTTTTGTATAGCTTGTGAAGCATACTTTAATATTATGTATGAATGGGTCATACTCTCTTTCATTTACTGATTATGGCTAATGACTTATAATCATATTGGTTAATCTTATACTTGTAGGTTTCATATGATTATTCATCTGGATATACTTATGTTTTTGGCTAAGTTATTCTTATGAATTGAAAAATATCATTTGATGTTCTTTGAGTCCAAGAGACTCATGGATCAGAGGTCCACATTTGCATGGATCAGGGATCCATTGCTAAGTAATGGGTGATACATCATGGATTTGATGTCAAAAGACCATTACACCTAGTAATGGGTGAGACATCAGGGATTTGATGTCAAAAGACCATTACACCTAGTAATTGGTGAGACATCATTGGATGTCAAAAGTCCATTACTCCCAGTAATCGGTGAGACATAATGGATTTGATGTCAAAAGTCCATTACTCCCAATAATTAGTGAGACATCATGGATTTGATGTCAAAAGTCCATTACTCCTAGCAATTGGTGAGACATCATGGATTTGATGTCAAAAGACCATTGCTCCAAGCACTTGGTGAATATCATGAACTTGATATTCATGAGACCAATGCTCTGGATATCATGGAGTTGATATCATTTGAGTCTTGAAGACTCATGGATCAGGGATCCACAATTTGGTAACATCATGGTCTCGATGATACCCTGAATGTCATAGAGTTGATATTCTAAATTCTTGAGTCATGGGACTCGTGGATCTGAGAAATCCACACCTGGATAAAAAAACATCATGTACTTGATGTTTGAATGATGTCTTAGATCTGACATCTCTTGAGTCTTGGTGACTCATGGATTTAGTTATCCACAAATTGGATGGTATACATCATACCATGAATATCATAGACTTGGTATTCTATTGGATGAGTCATGAAGACTCAAGGATCTAAGTTATTCACAAAATTGTATTTGATGATAACTTATGTTTGGAAAATATCATGGACTTGATAGTCAAAATAGTCAAGGAGGCTAGTGGATTTAAGAAATTTAGATTTGGATTGGATATGTAATATCATGGACTAATATTCTTAGGTCTAGGAGACCAAAGGATCTAGGAGATTCACATTTGGATGATGAGAATCTTATGATATGATGATTCTCATATCAACATGAGATATATGGATTATTAAGAACATATGTGTTCTAGCTATCATAGATATGAGTATGGTATCCATGTTGACTATGTCTTTGGCATCTCTATCAAAGGTTGATAGAGGGAGATCATTGAGTTGATCTTTGCCTCAAGTCCAAGAGGGAGTGTTAAGTTTGTGGCCTTGCTAGAAAATATACTTACCTTCATAAATCAATTTATATAAGTAATGATATTAAATATAAGATATATTTAATATCTATTGTTTATAGATTTATGCTTTGGATTATTTTTCTTGGTCCCAAAGTCAGCCTCTTTGATATTATAGATCAGGTCGGCCCCTTTGGCAAAAACCTTTTGGCTCCTACATATAGGAGATTGGTTCTTGAGAGAAGACCACCAAAGACATAACATGTCTCTTCTCCAAGGATCATCAAACATAGTAGGCCATCTGCAAAATTATCTAGGGCATCAGTGAAAAGTATAAAAGGCAGAAAATTCATCAGGAAGCTATGATTTTTCTATGTAAAATACAAAGAACTCTCTACCCTAACAGCAGTACATCAGGAACACTCTTCCCTAACAGTAGTACATCAAGGGCTGAAATTTGTACAATATTAATAGAGTCTAAGATATTTAAATAGGTATTGTGACCTGATATTGTAAGGTACAAATTCTAGACACTTACAGTATAGATTAGGAGTAGTCAACAAGTAGATCATAAGGCACATAGAGCTGGTCTATAGAATTCCAACTCGGGTCACATCTGGTGGATCAAATCTAAAGACTTCTTGAATAGACATCAAGTGTTATAATCTAGGTACTATCTCTCCTATGCCTTAAGTTTAATTATATGCTTAGTATTTAGAAGTCTTCATTCCTTGGTAAAATCTAAAAAATACTAACACTAACAAGGATCATAATACACTAGTATAGATTATTAGTGGGTGTCAACTCCCATTGGGGTTTTACCTATTTGGGTTTCCCTGTAACCACGTTGGTGTTATGTGTTGTGTACATGTTTCTTATTTATGTTGATGTTCATTTCAGTTTTTAAGCATTCGAGTTAAGTTTAAAGAGAAAAGTAAAAAGATTAAATATAGTGAGCACTGATTCATCCCCCCCCCCTCTCAATGTTCCCATTCCTAACAATTGGGATTAGGGCTCTGGTCCTTAGCACAATAGTTTAACCACTTGAGGAGATCATGCACAAAGCAGAAATGAAACATCTGAAAAGGAATCTTGAAGCTTCTCTTGAAGACCTAGATAGATCTGAAAAAGAAATTGAAGAACTAAAAGAAAAAGTCAGTGATGCTCAAGCAGTCATCAAAAGGCTAAGAAAAGATTTGAAAGAATGCTCTACTAGTGACTTAGGTATAATGATCAAGAAGCTAAATGAAGAAAATTCATCCCTAAAAGAATAGATTGAAGAATTGGATGATAAGTTAACCAACAATGAAGATGTCTATGATGAACAAATTAAAGAGAACCTTCAACTAAATGAAGAATTAAGGCAAGAAAACATGGAAATCTTGGAGCTAAGAAACAACATAGAAATATTGGAATCTGAATTGAAAGAGGCAAAGAATCGCATTGATAAACTTCACACCAATTCTAATTTGATAGAATCTCAGTTATATGAAAGAAGACTTAAAGGAGTTACTAGCTGCATTGGATACAATGAGGCACAAAACCAGATTGATAACATCTGAGCAAGAATGAAAGCACCAGAAGATACCACAAATGCTAAGGAGACTGGAAGTTAGACTAAAGATCATGTTGAACCATCCAAGAATGAGCATAAGCTAGTAGATTGAACTTGTTATGCATGTAACAAGCATGAACATATAGAAAGGAACTGTAGAGTGGTAAGACCTTTCAATGGTTACTATTGTTCATGCAATAAATTTGGTCATAGAGCTATGAATTTTAAGACAAGTCAGAAGAACAAGACTCAGCATAATCATAAAATCAGAATCAACCAAATGTAGGAAATTCTTAGAATGTTACATGTCCTGGATATGTAACTATAATGGTCACTCAGCTAGATAGTGTAAAATAGTAACCCATGTCAATGCACCAAAGAATATAAGGCCTCCAGTTATTTTTCACTCATGTAACAAGGCTGGACACATCTCAAAGTTTTGTAGATCAAGGACACAAAGTCAGGAGAGCCCTAAAAAGCCAGAAGAATCAATACTAGATACCAAAGGAGAAGTCAAGTTTGTGAAAAATTTAGAAGATGCGAGCATGATTTGGTCAGAGGTAAAGAAGGATTAGGTTGATGAACATGTATTGGATGCATCCATAGTGGACACACCCTCTACATCTAGATGAATGGCCCTCAAGGTCATAGGGGGAGTTAATTTAGCTCTAGACCCCTGTGCAGCTGGTATACTAACCCTCTGAGTATGCACCTTTTGATTTAACCTTTTGGAGAATAGTAGATGCTATGTGCAAGAGCGCACTTCCTGATTGAAAGGAGAACAAAAGTTGGAGATTTTCAATGAAAGTCTAGTTTACGCAGCAAGAATTAATTGTGGAATTTTTACTTTAAAGTACATAGAAGCTTTTCAATCTCTCATTGCATTTGAATTCAGAGTGATTGGAGAGCATAGGAGCCCTAGAATTTGAGTGTGAAGGATTGTAGATTGATTCACCTATGTTTAGAAAGTTCATTTGATTAGTTTTGGAAGCCCTAATCCGTCGCACCAATTCATAAGTCTTTGAGATAATTTGGAAAGTGATAAAAAAGTAAGTAATGGATACTCCCATTGTATTTGATGTGGTGGAGAAGAAGAGATATGTGTTTAAGAGGCATCCATTTAAATCCACTCTAGACAACCTAAAAGGTGCATTCTCTCGCACACCCATGGGTGTTATGCATGTGGAAGATATCAGGGCATACATATACTGCAAGAAGGAACCAGTAGGTTTGGATAGAATAAGGGCACACATAGAAACAATGATTAAACTTGATAAAACCTTCATGGATGAGTATGCACAGTTGGAAAATCATCCCATAGTGGAATATACTATGGCATATGAGTTCTATGAGTCGGAATGGATCAAGATCCTACTCAAAAAGATCCATGATGACCTATTTTGGATAGGAGAAGTTTTGGTTAGGATAATAGGAGACCTAATTCATGAGATGACATGACTCTCAAGGAAAGGCATCGTTCTTCTAGTGGGCAAGGATGTTAGAAAACTTGTAGAACAGGCTTGCAAATCAAGAAGTGATAGGTGGAGAATTAAAAAAAAACCCTATAGAGGAGAAAGACATCAAATTGATGTCCATGATATTGGGATATACGTTCCAACACACCAGAAAAGTAAATAATGTGTTAGTGGTCACCATTCTAGTAGTAATAAGATTAGTGAGAGAGAAAGGAGAGTTTAATCTATGTGAGATCTCGCGTGCACAACTAATAGACAACATAAGAGCCATCAATCATGAAGAGACCAAGATATTTAGGTTTGGGTCTTTAATAATCGATATGTACTTCAATATTCTTGGGAAGGTGTCTAATTTGTATCTAGACAAATCTATTCCCACTATGCCACAAATATCCTTTAAGGAATCCACATAAAGTACCCTTAAGGATTACATGACACTATAATTAAAGACATTTAAGGCCAAAATGTAGATGAGATATAGAATTCTGGAAAGTATTGTTGAGAAATACAAGGACACAATTTGTTTAATGGTAGAGACTGATACAACATGCATGGAGGCTATTGAACCAAGAAAAAAGTGGTTTCATCCACTGGGATATGAAGTTGAAGAGCCTATTCTAGAGGCTTATGCTCAAGTTCTATTGTTAGCACCTAAGGACCCCAATGAACCTAGATGGGGAACTTATGAAGAGAAAATATGAGAAGTAGATGATGTATTGAACACCGCAGCAACAAAAAGAAAAATTACCAAGGTCACTTCAGAGATTTTTAAAATTTATGGAGTATCTCAAGAAGACCTAGAAAAATCAAGGAAAGAGATGATTGCTTTGGAAATAGAGAACACAACCACAACAAAGACATAGTCTGATGATCCAAAGATGAAGAAGGTGAAAATTGAGAAATTAGATTATCAGAAGGGTAAAATAGTTGTTTCCCCTTGTGCACCCACAGTAACAATTGATCTTACTACTCCTTCTAAGTATAAGATAATAGAAAAGATGAAGAAAGAGATCAACACTAGTCATCCATCCTCGCGAGTAAAAAGAAACAAAAAGAATACTCAAGCACCCCCAGAGGTAGGCTTTAGACCTAGTCTTCAAGTGTTGAGTAAAAGGATTGTTGATGAAGGAAGGATTGATCAAATAAATTTTTTTTATGATAAGTACAATGAAATAGATAAGTCAAAGATTCATGGAATGATTTTCAAGCACATGCTTAAGTTTAAGAAGATAGTGCTAGAATTGAAAACTATGATTCCAAATAGTGTTTGGAACATTTTCAACTTTTTGAAGAGACAAGAAATGGAGGAAGATCTAAGAATAAGAGAGAAGATCCTAGATGAGCGTTTACCAGTATGTTCTTTAGAGGAGAAGACCTTACTATTAGATCTGGTGAAACCTCACCTCAGAACCAAGACAAGAACACTAAATATCATGGATAAGAACTATGAATTAGTTGCTAAGGAAATAGAGAAAGCATTTCAGAAGGTTTTCATAAATAGACACATGTACCCACCTACTATGCCTATAGGTCAAGTGCCTACAAAGGAAGTTAAGGTGGCAGAGCCCACTAATGTACCTATGACAAGTTCTTAGGACTCAGTGCCTATAGTTGAAACACATACATAGGTAGATAAGTCTATGCCCATGACAAAGTCACTAAAGGATAGCACCATCATTATTGATAATTTTGAAATTGAAATGGCCACAATAGATAAGGACTTGGACAAGTTTGAAGAAGCCTTTGTAAGCACACAAGAGGCTGAAACACTATGTGGTGGTAACTCGCTTGAGATAGAAAAATAAAAAGAGAAAGAGACAGAAAAAGGAGAAGAAGAGGTAAAAGGAAATGAAACAATAGATAAGCCATTTGTTGAAATGATAAGAAAAGTAAAGCAAGAAGTGATGGATAGCACTCCTATCACTCCCTTAGCATCATTTTTGTCAAGCTTGACACCTGACACTACTAGTTTAGACTCATGGGGAGAAGAAGACCTGATCAAGTTCAATGTCTTAGCTATGGAGAGGGCCAAGGAGAAATGGGTAATGAGGAATCCCATCCTTGTAGAATTAGTAAATATCCTAAACAACTTTTTACCAGTAGATAAGAAAGTGTCCAAGGTACACTCTGTTGATGATGTAAGTGCAATTATTTCACAGTTCAAGAGTAATTTCTCTAACTTGGAAGAATCAACATCATTAGTTGCAGAGGAGAAGTATATGATGAAAAGACTAAATGAGTTAGTCAGTAACTTCTCACTAGACCTTAGTTCACTCAAAGTTGGGCAAGAAACTTTGAAAGAGTTTGCAGCAAAAGGAAGGAAAATTATTGTTGATTGTATGAATCAAGATAAGTTGACAGTCGATCACTACAAGAAGATTCAAGAAGCTGAGGTCATGATTGAAAAGGTGAGGTAGTCAGTAGAAGATACCTCTACTGATGTAAACATGTATAACAATGTATATCAGGGATAGATTGACAAAATTGAGAAGGTAGAAAAAGAGATGTCAAAGATAAGGGCTAGGCAGACTCAGCTTAGAAATGCTCTTGCACCCTCCCTAGATGTTTTGAATCAAAATATCAAGGAGATAGATGCCATCATGGTGACATATGATCAAGGTCCTATTTCAAACTTGGAGAAGATGGAGAAAATACAATATGCCTTATGCGCCCATCTCTAGACAATCAATGCACTGATTGCATTTTGGAAGCAAGAGACCCAAAATTTATAGATTGCATACCTAGATGTACTTTCAGTGTAATTACTTGTACATATTTAGTTTTGTAACACCTTTTTCATTAATTTCAAAGGGGGAGTATGTATAGAATATGGACCTATAGCTATGTATAGTAAGAAGACATAAGGGAGATATAAGATAGAGTATGATTAAGTGTTTTTTATATTAAGGGATAGTTAGTAACTTTTCCATATTCCTTTGTTGCCATCAATGAAAAAGGGGAAGATTGTTGGAAATTTGAATATACTGGTGTATATAACTTAATATAGTGTTTTCATTATGGAAACAAAGTCATATGATGTTTTGGAGTCAACACTCATGATAAGAAGATCAAAAATTGGCTAAGTGTTGAAGACTAGACATTGCACAGAGTACCTAAAGGTCATAGCATCAGCGCATGTGCATATGACAAAATTATGGTATGTGCCCTAGAATTTAAGTTGGTAATATTTTATTCATGCTAATTCTAAGAGTGATTGATCAGAAGATTCAGTATGAGGAAGATATAGAGAGTTCAAGTTGCACAGATAGTGAAAGCTAGAGAAGAAAAAAGTATGCAACCGACTGTTGGTCTTTTGGCTAGCAGTTATATTATTATGTTGTAAAGGCTATGCCCCTATTGTAATTAGGTTTTAGACATGTAATTAACTTTTTTTTTAAACACACTTGAGCCAATTCAATTGGAAGCAGTGTATGTAATTAGTTAAAGGGCCGACATAGTTAATTGTTATTTATACGCATATAAATATTAGATGCGCCATTGTAATTAGGCATAAGTGTTAGAAAGTAAAGTCCACCAAGATAACTGAGAGGGGGGGGTGAATTAGTTATCAAATAATTAAAACATTTATCAACTTCAACAACATTTAACCATGTAATCAATGCAATTACTAACCATACAAAGATATTCATACACTGACACAATAACACAAGATATGTTGACTAGGGAACCTCTTGATCAGAGAGTAAACCATGGTGGGAATGATGCCCAAAAATATGCACTAATATGAATATTCCTTATGAAAGGATGGAATCTTTTAGGAGTCTTATGAAATACAATCAGTACATATGAATCCCCATTAGGAGATTTTGAATCCCTGTTAAAAGATTCTAACTCTGTAAGGAGTTATGGAAGATAGAAGGACCCACTGCCCAAACAGCTTCAGGGTAAGATCACTAAACACACTATCCAAATAACCTTAATATTATTTAGAAAAATAATATGAAATATGTTACCTCCTCACTATGCCAAACCGCACTCACTGCTACACCAGATCTCAATTCCAGATCTCTGTACTTCGCATGTCTTCCTTCACAATTTTGCTTTCACAACTTCATAGGCTCTTTTCTTCACTTCATGCTTTCATTCACATTCAACCATGCCACTTCTTCATTCATATTACAACTACTATATTTTTCAATAAGGAAAAACATTCCTTCCTTTATACCACACTCAAATAATTACAAATGAGTCGGCACACAATTACAAAATAAAAGTTTCCAAACACTACATCAAAATTACATAAAACTATCAGCTTCCAAATGCAATATCTCTTCACTCATGCAACCTCAAAGTTTGCATTGTGAACCACATCACCATCAATGTGTCTCAAACTTTTCTTTAACTGCGCAAAACTAGATTCCATCCCGATTAGGAGATATCATCCGATTTCCACAAATCACTACTCAGGAACACTGTCTGAATACTATTTTCACTAAAATGCTTATAACTTTTTCCATACATGTCGTACTAACTTGTTCTCTTAACCATAGACATATAATATATCAAAGAGTATAACCTCAACATCACATATCACTATCTATAATATCCCACTTGCACTAATCAAAACACTATCTGCTTCTCTGCTAGTCTCTAGAAGATCACTATGTTGACATCAATGACAATCATAGTCATGAATGCAACAACAACTACTACAAAATGACTGCCAACATCTAGCATTCATTCCTAACAATAAGAGTTGAAAGAGAGTTGAGATAAGTAGAGAAGAAGTGTGCCTAGAGTTGTTAAGATGTATTAGAGATTTGCAAGAGGTCAAAGCATCAACACATCAAAGGAACTGATCAGACATGCAGTGTCATAGTGCTAGTTCATCCAGTAGATATAGTGTGTATCTTAGATCAAAAGGTTGTAGCCTTCACCACTTGAGTAGTGAGCTCTAGGATAGTGAGTCCACACCCCTAATAGGGTTATTGTAAAAGAATCCTAATAGGGTTTGACCCTTGACTAGGTCAATGTACTAAATACATTGTAAAACAACTCCTAATAGGGGTAAGGATCTTCTAACAAGGATCATAAAAAACTAGTACAAATTATTAGTGGGTGTCAATTCCCACCGAGGTTTTTACCTATTTGGGTTTCCCCATAACCACATTGGTGTTATGTGTTGTGTAAATGTTTCATATTTATGTTGATGTTCATTTCAGTACTTAAGCATTCAAGTTAAGTTTAAAGAGAAAAGTAAAAAGATTAAATATAGTGAACACTGATTCACCCCCCCCCCCCCTCTCAGTGTTCCCATTCCTAACATCAACATTAGGAATCAAATCATATATGCAAGCTCAACCCTAAAGGATATTTTGGGGAATAGGCAAGCTTTAGTCGCAAAAGTGAAATAGAAAAAGAAAAGAATGAGTCCTTATGTGAAAACCCCTCTGGGGGACATTTCGACACCAAAAAAGAAAATATAAAGGGCGTATCTTCTAGTGAAAACTTCTCTGAGGCACTATAAGATGGAGACTTTCCTCTTCCTCCTATCCAAGATTATAGACTAGAGCAGTCACCTATCATCATTGAAGAGACCAAACCAGTCAACTTGGGCACAAAAGAATGTCTAAGAATCACGTACATTGTAGCATCTTTAACAGAAGGTGAAGAAATGGGCTTCACTACACTTCTCAAAGAATCAGTTATAAATTTTGCATGGTCATACACACACATGATAGGGCTTGATCTAGATCTAGTTGTGCATAATCTTGTTGTGGACCCTAATGCCAAACCAATAAAGAAGAAGCTACATAAGATGAATCCAAAAGTAGCCTTATTGGTAAAAATAGAGTCGGAGAAGCTCCTCCAAGTAAAGATCATCAGAGCTATCAATTAATCAAAATGGATCTCCAACATGGTGCTTATAACTAAGCCTTCAAGAGAGATTAGAATATGTACTAACTTCAGAGATCTCAACAAAGTGTATCCCAAAGATGATTTCCTGCTACCCAAAATAGACATGATAGTATATCTTACAGTGGACCATGAGATCTTGTCACTCATGGATGGCTTCTCATGATACAATCATATCCATATAGTAGAAGAAGATCAACACAAAATAACATTCACCACACCATGGGGTACTTTCTTCTACCACATGATGCCATTTGGGCTAAAAAATGTAGGATCTATGTATTAGAGAGAAATGACAGCCATATTCCATGATATGATCCATAAAATACTGGAAGACTATGTGGATGATATTATTGTAAAATCTAAGACACGAGGTGAACACCTAAACATCCTTGAGAGTTTTTTTGATCGAATGCATCATTATGGCTTGAAGCTGAATCTAAAGAAATGTGTCTTTGGTGTCACATCTAGAAATCATTTAGGCTTTATAGTATCATGACATGGAATAGAGAATAATCCCAATAAGGTCAAATCCATTGCAGAAATGCCTCCACCAAGAACACTCAAACAACTCATAATATTGCAAGGAAAGTTACAATCAGTGTGATAATTCATATCATAGCTAGCAGATAAGTGTCAAAAATTCACACATCTACTCTGTAAGGACACAAGCTTCAAATGGGATCCTATCTATTAGAAAAGATTTGAAAGGCTAAAAGAGTATCTAGCTAACTTTCCCATCCTTGTACCACCATTTTTAGGACACCCTCTCATACTCTACATCTTGGTGACAACTACAACACTGGGGGTACTCTTAGCACAACATGATGATGACAATAAAGAGAGGGAGATTTATTAGATCAATCAAACTCTAGTTGGCTATGAGCTCAATTATTCACCAATGGAGAAAGCATACTTTGTAGTGGTCTTTGCCACTCAAAAGCTTTGGTATTACATACTGAACCACACAATCATGCTCATGTCAAAGGTAGACCCACTCTAGTATTTACTATCCAGGACAACTTTCAAAGGATGTATGGAAAAATGGGTCATGCTACTTAGTGAGTTTGACATCCATTACATAGATCGAAAAGCAATCAAAGGGAAAGTAATTATTGATTAGCTAACATAAGCACCTCTAGTGGATGCATATCCCCTAATCATGGAATTTCATGATGAGAACCTATATATGATCTAAGAAAAACACATATGGAAGCTATATTATGATGGCTCCTATACATCGCATGGATTAGGGGCAGGAATCCTATTCATCAAACCTGAAGGTGGCTATATTCCAAAATCATTCAAAATAAGATTCCCATGTACTAATAAAATTGTAGAATATGAGGCACTCATCTTAGGCCTCAAAACAACCATCCAATGGAATATAACAGAACTGCACATGTTTCAAGATTCACAAATAATCATCAAGCAAGTCCTAGATGAATTTCAAACAAAGGATGATAAGCTGCTACCCTACAAAGAACTGGTGGACAAACTAAAAGAGCATTTCCTGAATCTATAGTTCATGCAGATACCAAGTCTTTAGAACAAAGTGGCCAATGCAATGGAAACCATCAGATCCTTGCTAGAGATTCATGTGACTCATCATAATATGAATTCTTAATCAAGTAGCTACACACACCTACTTATGAGAATGTTGATGCAAAAATGATGTGTGTCTTGGTTGGTCCCCAATCCCCATGGTACCATGACATCCATGCATATCTAAAGAATGGTATCATATCTCCCCATCTCACTAATAACCAACACAAAAACTTAATTTGTAGAGCTTCCCACTACACTATTGTAGCCAACACCCTTTATCATCAAGGATATCATAACATCCTCTTTAGGTGTTTAGATTCAAAAAAGGTCATCCTAGCTTTACAAGAGGTCTACACTAGAATTTGTAGTGCCCACACAAGTGGCATGGTTCTAGCAAAGAAGTTTCTTTGAGCTGGGTATTATTGGCCAACAATGGAACATGACGCTTGTGAGTTTGTTAGGAAATGTCTACCATGTCAGCAACATGCAAATCTGATTCATGCGCCAGTACAAAACTTGCAGCCCATTGCACCACCTTGGCCATTTTCATGTTGGGGCTTCGACCTTGTTGGGTTAATCACTCCCCTCTCCTTAGATGGACATAAATATATCATAACAACCACATAGTACTTCAAAAAATGGGTAGAAGTAATTGCACTCACCCTAACTACTGGCATCCAAATATCCAAGTTCATCCTTTACCACATCATTTTCCACTTTGGCATACCATCTACCATCTTCACAAACCATGGCACACCTTTTGAAAACTAGCATGTGTATGATCTGTGTGCCAGAATCCACATCCATCACCTTTTCTCTAGTCCATACTTCCCCCTACGAAATGCTGAGGCAACCAATCAAACTATCTTGAAAATCCTCAAGAAGGTTGTCAATGATTTTGGTCATGACTGGCACCTCCAAACAAATCTTGCCCTCTGAGCCTATCGTACTTCTTACCACACTCCCATAGGCACCACCCCATCTTCCCTTGTATATGGTTCTGAAGTCATTCTACCCATCGAGGTGGAGCTTTCATCATTGTATGTCTCCATGAATAACTATATCATTGATGAAGACTATCACATGGAACATCTCACATAATTGGATCTACTAGATGAAAAGAGACAGCAAGAATATGATCACCTGTTTGCATACTAGAATTGACTCAAAAGGATTTATAACAAGAAGGTCCATCCTAGACAATTCCATGTGGGAGACATGTTCCTAAAAGATAATCAAAACGTACAAGCACATTGAGGAAAGAAAGGCAAGTTTGAACCTACTTGGTTAGGCCCCTATGTTAATGTCACTACATGCTTCGGCTTTAAAGCCTATCATCTATCTACACCAGAAGGTGATATTTTGAATGATCCAATAAAAATCATACATTTGAAGAGGTTATATGCCTAAACCAGATCCTACATATTTAGAAAATCCATAAAAATTGGAAAAACCAAAAAAATACAAAAAAATAATCAAAAAAGAAAAAAAGAAAAGAAAAATAATTGTCCAATGGTGAAAACTTGGTAATTCAAGTTCCTTGGAAAAGTATGTTGGTGAAAACCTAGAAACAGGCACCATACATAGTGGACTGAGTCATTATCTATCAAACTACCATCCACCCCTTCCCAAATCCCAATCCTCTTTCTCCAATCCCCATCCCCACCACCATCCCATTCATTCCAAGGTGTTCTATCCTCAAGTCTATCCAACACAACAATAAAGTCTAGTCATGTCTATCTTCCTATACATAATCCTATGTATATCTTGTATAGCACAATCTTTCCTGTATAGGAAGATCTTCCTATCCCAAATCCTAAGCTTTTGTACATCTCTATCGTAAATATCTTATGATGATCATGAACCTCATCATTTGCTGGTGAACAACAACACTCATTCCCCCATCAATTAGTGGGTCCTTGAGGATGTCTCCTTCCTCCTTTCAGACCTAATATTCCACCAATCACACCAGGTCCATGTCAATATATCCTTCCACACATTTAGACCAATCTTCCCACCATCAATTCCATCAATCCCTCTCTCCTTGGAAAAGGATGTATTTTGGAATTATCATTTTGGTCTTGGATTTTTTCCTTTGGATCTTGTTAATCTTTTACGGCTTCTCGTTGTTCCTCTCCTCAAAGTCACCATGATCCTTTATATCATGGTGCACTATGAATGGGAACAATCTAGGGAAAGGTCTTTCAATTTCTTGCTTCTACCTATGAGTCAGTCAGACATGACCCTTTCACGGCTCACATGTGATCTTCTAGGTTCCATGGTGCACTTGGGAAATGTCATTTGTTTGTGGTTTCTCCAACATCATTTCTACCATGCTTCCGCTTGGGTTCATGCGTGATGCTGGAGAAACCTTGCGTGTCTTTTTTGTATCAGTCCTATGCAACACTAGCAACAAGGCCTTGTGATCCCAATATCCTTGGTAGGTCTCTAATGTTTCTATATCAAACTATTTTGTGCTCTCCACATTTACACTTGGAGCTCCCCAAAATCCCCCATCTTGCATCATATAGATTACTCTTGCATCTTGCATCTTTGCATATAGTTGCATCTTGCATTCTGAATTCCATCTCATCTTGCATTCCTCCATCTTTTCTCTTGTAAGTATGGCTATTTATCTCCCTTCTTCCTTCCTTCCTTCCCCTTCCTTTCTGTTTTCTTTTGAGAAAATTCCACAATGTTTCCTCTTTGTGTTATTTTCTTGAGGGGCCACAACCCCTTATTCCTCTAAATCCTAGCTAGGGGCATATTATTTTCTTGTCTTTGATGTCATGCCACTTGTGACATCACATCAAAGAGGGGAAAAATGTAGAAACCTAAAAATCCATTAGAAAATAAAAGTATTTTTATTTTTTGAAAACCCCCAATGACATCATCATTTATTAATTAATTTATTTATTTTAATGCCATTAATTTCTCCTATTTTAATTAGACACATTTATTTAAAAAACCCTCTCCAAATCAATTAAATCAAATTTGAGTGATTTCCCCCCATTTATTGAATCAATATTTGATAAATGATGTCACATTTCCTAAATAAAAGATATATTTATTTAAAGCCTCAAAACCCTAGAATCTTCTAGCCTTTCCTAAACCCTTCCAATATTTCCTAAACTTCCATAAACCTTTCCTAAACCTATTTAGGAGGAGTTTCCTACATTTCTTAGGGTAATCCAAGTCTCCTTTACTTTTTGTCAAGCCCCTTCCATTAATGAGCCTTACAGACTCATTAATAGCCTCTTACACACTCTTTAAGGCCTCTTAAAGCC